>CABHPP010125938.1:0-18490 GCA_902168425.1 Peromyscus attwateri | reverse complement strand
TATCATCCTCATCATTTTGATGTGTATGTGACATGAAGCACGTTCACATTGCTATGAAACTGTCCTCACCGTTCACCTCCAGAGTTTTTACCCTAAACTGAAACTCTAAACTCATTAAACATAAACTCTCCAGTCCCCTCACTTCCTGCCCCAGGCAATCCCCATTCTATTAACATTTATTTCTCACATCGTTTGCACTACTTTATAACTCACGGACTAGACTTAAGTGATGTCAGAGTTTGAGGGGCTTACTAGCTGTCACTGCTTCCTTAGACTCTTTTACATGGAATCTAATTACCTTAGATGTATTTACACACCTTGTACCAAAGTCTTTAGGGGGCAGGAAGATTGAAAGAGCCAGAAGGTAAGAGAGTTTGCTGTAAGAGTGATCTTCCAGTGATGTCAGAAGCTACACCCATAAAGTCTCACCAAGATGACTGTTTAAACGTGAGCTGAACAAAGACAATAAGTGTAGACTTATGTTAACAATGTTAACATATGTTAACATGTTAACAATGACAGGGGAAAGCTCATGAGGTCTCAACCCTATGAAGAACTACAGGCAATTGCTGAGAGCTGTAGAAATAGTCTCTCTCAGGGCAGAGTACACCGATTGGTTATCTAATACCAAATGGCCAGCCCTGGAAACATATATGAGTAACATTATGCAGACTGAGCAGGTTATATTTAGGAATATATGTAACACAAATTGTTAAATGGTCTCATTAATAAATAACCCAGAGCCAGATATTGGGGTAAAAGCTGAAAGATCAGAGAGGCAGAGAGCAAGCTACTAGCTCTTAACCCTACGAAATTCTCCTCTGAAAGAGAGTGAGCTCGGCTGTGGGATGTTCTGTATGGCAAATGTGTTGCTAATAAAACACTGATTGGCCAGGGGCTAGGCAGGAAGTAGGCGGGACTAACAGAGAGAATTAAAAGAGCAGGAAGGCAGAAGGAGTCACTGCCTGCCAGCCAGCAACCGCCAGGACAAGCAGCATGTAAAGATGCCGGTAAGCCACGAGCCATGTGGCAAGGTATAGATTTATGGAAATGGATAACTTAAGATATAAGGACAGTTAGCAAGAAGCCTGCCACGGCCATACAGTTTATAAGCAATAGAAGTCTCTGTGTTTCCTTGGTTGGGTCTGAGCGGCTGTGGGACTGGCAGGTGAAAGAGATTTATCCTGACTGTGGGCCAGGCAGGAAAACTCTAGCCACAGAGCTCCTCTCTCCACTCCACCTTTTCACTTCCTCTTTCTACCCAACTCTATCACTTCCTGTCTGTCTGTACAGACCTCCAGACCTCTATGATTAACTAGTGGCTAGCTCCTCCTTCTGATTTTCAGGCAAACTTTATTTGTTAGAGCACAAATAAAATATCACCACAAATATATGTGTATATACATATATGCATGTAATAACAATTAGTGAAAAAAAAAAGAGGCCATGGATTTGAAAGAGAGCAGGGAGGGATATATGGGAGGGTTTGGCTGGGAGAAGTCTTGTAATTGTATTAGAATCTCAGAAATAGAAACTACATTGAGATTAAAAAAAAAAAAAAGGTAAATCCCCTTACCGACATAGTGGCATGTCCCAAATGAAAACCCTCCTGGTACAGGTCAAATGATGATGATAATGAGGAAGTGATACAGGAGAGGATGCTCTGAGAGGCTCAGGTTTGCTTTCAGGAGTCTTAGACACAATTCTCTGTGTATGTTTCTGGGATGAGAGTTAAAAAGCCTGTTTATCAAATTTTCCGGAAGTCTGTGATCTTTATAAAAAAGTTACACACCATGTTTAAAAGAGAAATTCTACTTTCTATTTTGTTTTGAGTAGAAATAAAATGAGACAGAGTAAAAGAAAAATGGAAAGAGTAGAAACACAAGAAACAGAAACCGGGAGAATAGCAACCCAGTGGGACGGTCTCTCTCACCTGTGGTTCTGAGCTTCAAACCCTTAGATGTGAGCACACAAGATGGAGTAATCACACCAGGAGAATATAAAGGGACCAGCAGCGCACACGCGTGGGTGCGTGCGTGCGTGCGTGTGTGTGTGTGTGTGTGTGTGTGTGTGTGTGTGGTGTTGAGAGGTGAATAGCAGGATACAGGTGGTATGAACTAGGAAATGGGAAATTGGGGAAGGTGCTCCAGCTGGGGAGGGAGGAAAGACAGAAATACAGAAGGAGGAGGAGGGCCAAACAACGCCTCAAGGAAACATATAATTTATATTTACTAAATTTACACGCAGTACATATAACATATATTAAAGGAAGTTGTGCCACTTCGGCTGACAGTGCTGCTCACAAGGTCTGTAGACTAACACCAATCCCTCCATCAGGCACGAGAAGCATTCTTTAGAATGAATGATTGATCAGGGTAGTTCAAGTGACTCCCAAAATAATATAGACTATTTAAAAATTATTTCTTTTACTTTTTAAATTTCTAATGCAATGACAACATTTCCTCTTCCCTTTCCTCCCTCCAAACCCTCCCATTTACCACTTTGCTCTTTTCAAATTCATGCCCTCCTCTTTTTTCATTAATTGTGTTACATACATACACGCATATACATATCTATTCCTACATACATAACCACAACCTTCTCAGGCTGTATATGACTACTCATGCGTATGTTTTCAGGGTGGACCATTTGGTATTGGATAACCAACTGGTGTGCTCTTCCCTAGGAAAGACTGTTTCTTCCACTCTCACCGAGATTCCTTAGTTACCTGGAGTTTTTTTTTTTTTTTGTGTGTGTGTGTGTGTAGGATTGAGTCCTGGTAGGCTTTCTGCTGTTCACATGAATAAGCTCTACTATGTTGTCCTTGTTCAGCAATGTTTGGGTGGTCATGTGGATGAGACTTTATTGGTGTAGTTTCTGATATTACTAGGAGACACAATCTATAGCAAACTAACTCCCTGATCCTCTGGCTCTTAAAATCTTGATGTCCCTCTTCCTGAGGGTTCCCTGAGCCTTAGGTGCAGGAGCTGTATTGTAGATGTATCCTTGGGAGTGTGATCCTTAACTCAGCGTCTTTATTGGTTTTAGTCTCTGTATGTTACAAAGAGAAATTTTTTTTTTTTTTGATGAGTGGTGAGGTCTACACGTAACTGTGGCTATAAGGACAAATATTTAGGATGTAGTTAGGAATCATGGTGGTTTAGTAAAGTAGTGGTTGTTGGTTCTCCTCCAAAATCTATAACTTCACTAGCCCTGGGTAGTTGGTTAGGTTTCTGGTACCACACATGATTGCCCTCTAGTTGAGAAGGTCTAAAGTCCAATCAGAGAACTGTTGGTTACTGTCATGGTGTGCATACCACTGCTGAATCCTTAGGATTATTATGACATGCTGGCCATTGTGGTGGGTCCATAGGCATCGTAACTGGAGAGTGCTGTTGGTTGCTTCCCCCCTCTGGATGCTTGCTCCATGCATTCTGGTACCATGAAAACTAGTCCTCAGGGTGGAAACTCTCAAATTAACTCCAGCTTAGGCAGCCTCTTTGCTCTGAGTCTGAAGTTCATAGTGTCTTCAGCAATAGAGACTTATCTCCCACCCATATAAGGGATGGAGGAAGGACAACTAGGGACATTAGCCATAGACTGTAATGTTGGGGGGTTCTTTTGGACAGTCCTCACCAACAACTCAAAAGAGGGCTTTTCACACCTGATTTTAGGGTTTTTGTTAGATGGTTTTTGGCTCTTGGAGGGAGCAGTGTCCGCTCAGCTGGGACAATTTCATTTTCTCTCTCTATGTTTATATTCATACACTGACATATCTGTTTTTATAGGTATTTGAGGTAAATAGTTAATAGTATGATTCCTTATGACTTTTTCAAAGATCCTTACTGTTATTTTACCCTCTTCCCTCCTTCTTCTGTGTTTATCTCTCTCCTCCTCCCTAATGAGAGCCTTCCACTTTTCCATTCTTTCTGTCAGATCACGTGAACCCTGCTAGTCCCGTCCCTGGTGCCCCCTGCACCCTGGCCAGGGCACCTTTTTACTTCCCTGGTCTCTACAGTTACTCCAGGGTATGCAGTCACACCTCAAGATTCAGAGATAGAAGCTTCCAATGAGAGAGAACATGCAACATTTGTCTTTCTGGGTTACCTCATTCAATATGACCTTTTCTAGTTCCATCTATTTACCAGGCTAGACCCAGGAGAAGGATGTGTAGGATCTGAATATAGTCTATTGCTATAGCCGTTGGTTGCTTTTCAGTAGAATGGACAGCTGTGACTGAAGACATTGAACCCTTAGGACAAAGGATTCAAGTTAGTTGAGCTGGATCTGACCTGAAAGCCTCCTTCCTACTGTCTAGGGTCCATGATACCAGAAAATACTATGAAAGATGCTCAGGGAGGGAAGCAGTTAACAGTCCTACTTAGCTGCGACATGCATGAACCACAACAATGATCAGCATAACAAGATATCAGTAGAGGTGCCATAATTGGCACTCTGTTGGTGGTAACCAGCACCTGTCTAAGTATATTTAAAGCCTGCTCAACAGGGGAGAAATCATGCCTCATACTGGAAACCTAACCAATTTCCTGGGGGCTGGTGGCATCATGCATCTTAGAAAAAATCTTTTACCTTTACAATGCTAGACCACCATAATTCCTTACTACATTCTAAGTCTTATCCTTGTACCCACAGATAAGTGTAGCCATCACTTCTCATCAAAGAAGCTACCCTACAGTGAATGGAGGCCGTCATAGAAAACCACAATTGACACAACGCAGAGATCAACAGATGGTAGGGCTGGGCCCCAGTGGTCACATCTACAGGACAGCCCCTGCATCTATGACTTAAGGAAACATTGAGGAAGTGGGGGCAGAAGGATTGTAAGAGCCAGAGTGCCAGAGTGTCTGCTGTGAAACAGTCTTTCATAGAAATGGCTGCATAAACAAGACTGGAAAAAAAAATGGCAATATCCATACACATGATAACATGGGAGGGAAAAAAATTTCACAGCATCTCACCCCTTAACAAAGAACTGTAGCCAAATAATGACTGCTGGGAGAGAGAGAATTGGCCTCTCCTGGTGATGAGCCTCCTTTTTGGTTACTCAATACAGGTGATCAGCCCTGAAACCATACACATACAAACAACAAAAATGGACTCAGCAGGTTGTGGTTATGTATTTGTGCATACACATATATACATATGTATGTAACAATAACAATCGAAGAAGAACAGGTGTGATGGCTCTTGTTGGCTGTCCACTTGACTACATCTGGAGTTAACTAAAACCCAAGTGGCTGGGTATACCATGAGGGATTTTTCTTAATTAAATCCTTTGAAGTAGGACAGACTCACCCTAAATTCAGATCTTTTGAGGCAGGAAAATTCACCTTAAATCTGGGCCACACCTTCTAGTGGCAGCCTATATATATAAAGGACATGGAAGAAGGAAGCTCTTGCTCTTCATCTGCTTGCCCTCACTCTCACTGGCAAGTTCTTTCCTTCACTGACATTAGAGCCTATTTATTCATGATTTCATGATTCTGGCATATGCCATATATACGTGTGTGTGTGTGTGTGTGTGTGTGTGTGTGTGTGTGTGTGTGTGTGTATGTATGCACACACAGTATACATATCTGCCATTATGTTGCATGACACATAAACAGAAATCAAATCAGGGTGCCAACAGTCAGGTTCTTGTAGGTGTTCCTATTTTTGCTTATAGATAGCCATTCTCTTGCTGAGTGGTCACATGGCAGAAAAGGAGTAAACCGAATCTCTCATTTCTTCTTATAATGACATTAATTCTTGAGAACGCTATCTTCATTAATTACCCCCCTGAAAGCTCTACT
This sequence comes from Peromyscus attwateri, assembly GCA_902168425.1. Lineage (NCBI taxonomy): Eukaryota > Metazoa > Chordata > Mammalia > Rodentia > Cricetidae > Peromyscus > Peromyscus attwateri. The sequence continues at coordinate 12,677 of CABHPP010125938.1, read as the reverse complement.
TCCAGCATTTCAATATAATAATTTTAAGGGAGATGAACTTCAGTCCATTGTGGACATTTTGCTCTTAGCCAAACAAGACTCAGCAGTTCCTGAATACACTTGGTCCCATCTCTCCCCCTTTCCATAGCCTTTTGCTCCTTCCTGGATAGACTGCCACTCCTCCATCTTCGTTGGCTTTAAAGCCAGCTCCTCCACAAATTACTCTGAACATTTCCATCTTGTTCCTACGGCTTTAAGTTATAGGATTTACAGAATGCTGCTACATCCAATCTATTATCTGTAAATGTGGTCTCCTCCATTCAGTAGTCATTTTCTTGAAGATGAGAGCCATATCCTTGCCTTTAAAATCTCTATGTGTCTAACAGCACAGGGGCAGGGCTTTGATTGCTCCAAGGTTCATTCAGGTCAAGTGTTTGGTCACTTACACAGATGCACAGGGGCTTGGGTCCACATGTATTTTCTGACTTAGTCTTTTAGTGTCTGGGAGTACAGGGGAGGGGCAACAAGATCATAAGGCACATTACATTTATAACCATACCTATATCTAAACTTTGATCTCTTTATGTACTTATAGAAAACATCTGACACAAAGCTTTGACAAAACATTGACACATTGTACCTCTAAGGGTAACAGTGCAATAATTTTATTTGTGTTTTGAATACTCAAATCTTTGCTTTTTTTAAACCATAAAATGTATCTTTCTTATGTAATGAAAATTTGTAAACGATGAGCTCCAGGGAGCTTTGTTCTGATTTCTTCTTTTCTCCATGAAGCCACCAGGAACCTAAGTGGCTCACAGCAAGTGGCTGGGGAAGGAGTCATTTATTCTGTCTGCATTCCTAGGAATGTCAATGAGTAAGTGGCCTTGGAGAAGGAGGCTCATATGTGAAGGACAGTGCATGAGGGAGAAAGGTGAATGGTCCATTGCAAATGGTATGTTAGTTACTTTTCTCATTGTTCCAACAACAACAACAACAACAACAACAACAACAACAACAACAACAATAGAAATATACCAGATAAAATTAACTTAAAAAAAGAAACAATTTACACTGCCCCCAGTGTGAGTGTGTAGTCCACCATGGTATGGCAGGCACTAAAGCAAGATTATGAGGCAGGCTGTCACATTGCATTCATTGTTAGGATCAGAGACCATTGAATGTCGATATGCAACTCACTTTCTCTTCTTTATTCAGTCTGGGAACCATCCACATTTCAGATGAGTCTTCCATCCTGAGTTAAACCTTTCTGGAAATACCCTCAGAGACACACCCAGTGGTGAGCTGATGATTAATACCAAGTGTCACAGACAGTGAGTAACTTCAGGTGTCCGTGAGTGCGGAGTGTCCACCAAACTTGGAGCTCAGCAGGCTTTCTCTTTGGGCTGCTCTCTGGATATGAGACCCCACCCCTATCCTTCCTTTAACCCTTTCAGGTAGAAGGTCTTTTCTTCACAAAGTGACTTGAGGTTTATGCAGAGAAGGGACACATGCTAGAAAATTCCTTCTGCGAATTTCCTGTGGCAGAGCAGAGAGATGAACAGTAGAGGCTTCTGGCAAGAATTGCAGGGATTGAGTGATATGGAGGAGTAGCCCCCAAATAAACCATTTGGTATGAGGATTGTTTTGATCTGAAGGCAATTGAGAAAAAGCAAATACAAGAAAATCTCTTTGTCCCACACTTCCATTTACCTAAAAGAAGCACATAAAATTACACAGGGATCCATCTTCCCTTTCTTAGTAGGTAGGATAGAAATTACTGGAGACAATGTTCAACCCATGTCCGTCCAGAGACAGTTCATCCCAGAGGAGCCTTCAAAACACTCCTTACTAATTAGTCCTTATATTCCACCAGCTTCTCCATAATTTGCCTTCCTCTAACTTGTTGCAAAGAATGTGTACATGTGTAGGATTTGCTGTACTTCAGGTCTTGAATGTCCTTCAAAGCCCACATTAGTTAAAGGCTTTAGCACTGTTGGGAGATGAACGTTTTAGAAGTGGGACATCGTTGGAGAAAATGAGATCACTAGGGCCATTCTCTTGAGGCAGATATTACAGGGATGTAACATCCCTCCCCATCTCTCTCCTTGCTTCCTGGCACTGTGAGGTGGGCATATTTCCTCTACCACGTGCATCCTCCATATGGTAATGTGCTGTGCATAGGCTCAAAGCAACACGGAGTGACCATGGACCAAAGCCTTGGAAACTGTGAACCAAAATAAATCCTTGACTTTAAAATAGATTACCTCAGTATTTTGTCTAATGAAATCTCATTGATACAGGATTTTTGTCAGGATAAAAAGAAATGAACTAACATATATAATGTTATGTGCCACTAAATGGATACATTCTAAAAAATATTCCTTTTCACTCCATCTTCCTTTAAACAGTTAATCTACTTATAGAATATTCGTTTTCAAATGTGAATAAAAAAATAACAAGGAAAGGAAAGGACATGACTGCTCCTGGATATGGTGGAGGAGAAAGTTTCTTGTAGAGAAAAGGGGGACATGGACAGAGATATCTGGGAGAGTCCAGAGTGGACATGACCAGGCTGAGCTGGGCCATGTAGGGAGAGGGGGACCAGGCTCAGCAGCCTGGAGGCCAAAGGTACAAAAGGGGTGGGTAGCCAAAATATCTGGATTATATAAGGAAGAGCTTCTGGGGGAAGTGCAGCCTGGCCCTTGGGCTGGAGAGTTCATACCTCTGGTAGGGCATGCCAGCCACAGCACACCCTGTAACAGATAGGGACTAAGGGATGCTGGGAGAAACTGGTGGCTAGGTCTACTTTGATACGTTAAATAGGCACCTCATCTGTTTGTCTTGGGTTTGGAACTTAACAAAATGCATGCTAATTTTCCCATTAAGATCTGCTACGTGTATTTGATGCAGAGACACCACTGATATTCCCTCTCCCTGTTGCTCACATGGAAACTGTTTCAGGATCCTGTGACCACTGCAGCTGAGTGACCACTCTCTGGTGACTGTGCCCGAGGCACTGTTTTCATTTTTGCATCACTTGTGTTCTTGACAGGTGCAGAGAAGGGATTTGGGAAGTGATAGATTGGTCTATGACGGTGTATCATTAAAAAAAGAAAGCCTTCATTTTCTGAGCATGGATGGCTCTTTCTAGGCTTCTAAGTGTGTGAACCTGAGAAGGAAAAGGCAAGAGTAAATCTCTCCTCCCTCCTAAGCAGGTCAGGGCCCACTGGGCTTTCTCCCATCTCCTCTGTATCAGCCAAGATGCTTTTAGGTGCTGTGAGTAATAGAAAACGCAACCAGAAGTGACGTGGGCCTAAAGACATTCATTATTTTATTTAGAGTTGTGTGAGGGAGGCAAGCAGGCAGTTTCAGATTTGGTGCAGTGGTTCCGCCATATCATTAAGACCCAAGGCCCACCCCCTTCCCCATTTGTCCATTTTCTCCTCTTCTGCGTTTTAACAGTCTCCCGTTAAGATCATGAGTGCACACAGCATGATCTGAGACTCTGTTGTGGTTTGAATCTAAAATGTCTCCCACAGACTCATGTGTCCCTTGGTCCCTGATGGGGGGTGTCATGTTGGGTGATGGTGGAAACCTCAGGAGGTTAGGCCTAGTTGGAAGAAGCAGGTTATTGAAGGCACGCCTTGGAGAGATGTGTTTTGTCCTTCACCTCTTTTTTTTTTTTTTTTTTTTTTTTCCAAAGCAGGGTTTCTCTGTGGAGTTTTGGTGCTTGTCCTGGATCTCACTCTGTAGACCAGGCTGGCCTCGAACTCACAGAGATTCACCTGGCTCTGCCTTCCAAGTGCTGGGATTAAAGGCGTGCGCCACCACCGCCTGGCGTCCTTCACCTCTTTGTGTCCTTTCAACTTCTTTGCCATCATGAAGTGATGTGACCTCTGTCACACTCTCCAGCCCTGTGGTGTTCTGCTTTACTCCAGGCCCAAACCATTGGTTCTGAACTGAGCCCAAATCTTTCCTGCCTGTAAACTGTTTCTTTCAGGCATTTGTATTTTTTTTTTTTTTTACAACAACACCATTCTGACCAATCCAGGTACCAGCTGTTTACATTTCTCCACCAAGCAAACAGTCCCAGACTGCTCCTTAGTCTACACAGGCAATGGTAAGGTTATATGTTCATTTCCAAGCTGCAAGCCGGGGGGAAGGCTAGAAAGTGGGAGCCTGTCACTTTCACTTCCATAATCGATGGTGGGCTCTTCTGTGAGGATGAAGTATCAAAGATGCATGAGGGTGTATGTTTGCTAGGCAACCATAAGTACCTGCCATATTTCCCGGGTGTCTGGTTCTCCAAACACCAGGTCAGTGCCCTTGACAGCATTGTCCTTCAAGTTCAGTAACTCCTGCTGATCTTACTTTTGTCTCTGTGTTGGAAGCTGTTGCCGGAATATGGAGGTTCCTGGTCATAGCTCATGGTGGCCCACCATCTCTTGCCATCATCTGATCATTTTTCCCGGTTGACTGAGCCTGAAGCACAGCTGCTAGTCTGTTGGGTGTCTGTCTGGTGGTTCTAATATGTGCTTTGGTCTTCTCAGTTCCTCCTTGAAAATCTGTCTCCCTATTGCACTTGTAGCCACCAGCTCCACCCCACCAAGTGGGACTCCTGCTGTCAGACAAATGCATGCCTGGCCCCATGACCATGTTTTTAGGGACACCTTAGCAGTGTCTAACTGCCTTGTCTGACTTCATTTTTTTTTATCCATTTACTCATGAGTACGGGAAACCATAATCCATAACAACAGCCCTAATTCCCATGAGTGCACCCTCAAGAGAACATTGCTGTTATTTTCCTCTAGTGGATTTGTTTCCAGGCGAGCTTGTGTGCACTTACCCAGTTGTATTTTGGCTTCATCTGTTATAATTACATCTGCCAGATAAAACAGAAACCTGATTGTGATGACCTGAGTAAAGCTTTCTTTTTTTTCTCACGCAAAGAGAAGTCTGGCGGGAGGCAGTTTAAAAGTGATGCAATGTATCCACAATGATATTTGGACTCGGGCTTCATCTTATCCCTGCATGGATGACAAAGAACTTTTGTCCTCTTGATTGCAAAATGACTGTTTCATTTTGTCCCCCGCAGGAAGAAGAGGAGAAAGATCAGTAAGAAGTATAAAAATCCCTTTCCCTTCCTTCCTTTCATTTCCCTTCCCTCCCTCCTCTTTCTTTCTTCTTTCTTTCTTCCCTCCATCCCTCTGTCCCTCTGCCCGTCCCTTTGTCCCTCCATCCCTCCATCTCTCCCTCCGTCTCTCCCTCCCTCTCTTCAACAAAGCCATTCCTATGGGATGAGTATAGCCACCACTGTCTGAGAGCAAAGCAGCTATGGTGCCCACACAAGACCCACACATGCTGTGCCTTGAGATGATTAGCTTAGCTGATAACTTGAAGCACCCCGGGAGGAGAGTCTCAGTGAGGGATTGTCCAGATCACGTTGACCTGTGGGTATGTCTGTGGAGGATTTCCTTGATTATGATGATTGATGTGAGAAGACCCGGTCTGAGAGTGGGTGGCATCATTGCCTGGTTGGGGCTAGACTGTAGAAGAGTAGAGAAAGCTAGCTGAGCACCAAGCATGTATGCATGCATGCATTCTCTCTGCTCTTGTCTGTTCAGGTGACTAGTTGTTTTCTGTCTTGACTTCCCCACAATTGTGGGCAGTGACCTGGAATTGGGAGCTAAAATAAACCCTTTTCACATGTTATTTCTTTGTCAGAGTACTTTATTGCAGCAATAAAACCAAAAGGAAGACAGGTCCACTAGCATCCTCTCATAGAGGGAGTAGGGACCTAAGACTTGGGAGATCCTTGAGGCTCAAGAGAGGCCTACCTTTCCTCTCCCAGTGAGTCCAGTTTCCACCATGTAAGAGGTAGACATTGACTGGGGTGGGGCTTCTCAGGGATATAGCTGCCCTCCAGTAGACCACGGGATTCCCCAGGAGTGTAGCCTACTTTGAGAGAAAGCCTTGCAAACTACACAAGTTCCCTACACGATTGCTTCATCTTTGCATGGGGCTACTTCTGCACTAATCCAGCTCCCTGAAAGGCTGGGCATACCCTCCCTCCCTCCTCCCGTCCCTCCCTTCCTTTCCCTTCCCCTCCCTTCCCTCCTTTCCTCTTTCGTCTGTGCCACAAAACTTCTTTTTTTTTTTGTTTTTTTTGGTTTTTTTTCGAGACAGGGTTTCTCCGTGTAGCTTTGCGCCTTTCCTGGAACTCACTTGGTAGCCCAGGCTGGCCTTGAACTCACAGAGATCCGCCTGCCTCTGCCTCCCAAGTGCTGGGATTAAAGGCGTGCGCCACCACCGCCCGGCACCACAAAACTTCTTAAGTCTTTAATCTGTGTCAGACAGTGTGTGAGGCATTTAGAGACAGAGGAAGACATCACCTCCTCCTCTGCTGAGCAAATGCCAAGTTTGGCCTCTGGATGCCTGAGAAGAATCGTGACTCTCCCATGAGCACTGCCTGTCTAGAAGGAGGCAGGCACAGGTGTCTGCTTGTGGCCTGAAGGCCTGAAGGGGATGTTTGGAAATGGGTTTGAACAGTTTCATCCTTTCACCCTTGTGTAAGAATGGGAAGGCACAGGCCTAGCATGCCCTGAAAGGTTAAAGCCATCTCTTCTAGGTGCTATCTTGGCACTTGTGTGTGGAAACCTGTCTTCCATGTTTCAGAAGACCAGACGAGTTCTACAGCCCTGATGCAGTGTGTTACAAATTTGCCACCAGCTCCCATTTCCGTCACAGAGGTATCCTGCTGCTGACAGATGTCAGGGGCACCCCAGCTGGGAGTCAGGTCTAAGGACTCTGTGGCAGGAGATGTATAGGTCCATGTCTGTATCTCAACTCTTTGAAAAGCTTTTAATCTACAGATCAGAAGGAAGTACATGATACCCAGTTACATATGAAAGGAAGAAGGTGTCTGCTGGGGAATTCTGAGTTAATCAGAAATAACATTTTCCATTATTAATGACCACTTACATTGATCTAGCAAAGTATGTCTTTGAAATTGATAATATATACTTCATTTCATTTGATCTTTACAAGAATTTTACTGTGAAATCCATTTCATATTATATACTTAAATATTTATGACTCTCTTATTACCACCTAACAAGGACAATAAAGTGTCCACAGACACTGAATGTTAATATCTCAGGAACACTAGCCCTCATGTATGCTTTCCTCTCTGCTTTGTCATGCCCTTGTTTTTCCCTTTTGGGAGCCAGTGCTGGGGATTGAACCCAAGGTCTTGTGTATTCTTGTACTTCCATCTACTTCTAATCTGACCTTTAAGCTGCTCTATTGTCCCGGAGCATTTCTACCTCTGATAAGGCTTCCTTGATAGTCCACTATAACGTGGTAGTTCATTTTGATTTTGCTATTTGATTTTTTCCCCCTGTGGTACTAGAGACTGAACTCAGGGCCTGGTATATCATATGCTTCTTGATTTCTTTTAGGTAATTTTATTAAGTATAGTTGGCATATGCAAAAACCACATATATTTCACAGTGACAACTTGATCCATTTTGACATACGATCAGTCCCATCAGGAGACCATCACTGTAGTCAAGAGAGTGAATATATTTGTTTCAGGTGGTCTTAATTATTTGTAAACAAAAGAAACTTGAGATTTTCTCGGCATTTTCTGGTTTTTGGCCATGCTTTTTGGAAGTTCTCTTCCTGGTTCCTCACTATCTCGAGGCGGTGGTTGATTCTGGCCCTTTTATCCTATGGTCCATGTCTCACAGGCTTACATCACTCTTTTAATGAGTTCGGTCCATATCATTGGGGGTAGTTGAATGAGCACAGCATGTACTTGGGAGACCCAAGTCTCTGCCTTGCTCTGTGCCACATCTTGGCTTTGAAAAATAGTGATAACCCACCAGGTTGTTGAGAATACCACAGAACCTCTTCATGTAACAGGATATAGAAATAGAGCTTTTTATAAAGGTACCATGTGCCAATACGTGTGCTTTTCCACTCCAGAGCAACTTTACAAAGAAACTTCCATAAACCACTTTAAGGCTTTTGAACTTTTCTGTTTAAACATAATAAAATGAGTTGAGAAAAGAGAGAGTCCTAGGAGGTGTAAAAGAAAAATTTCTTTTTCTTTTTTTTTATAGGAGTGTGTTATATTATGTAGAATTGTATCATTTTTTTGTTCATTTTTTTTTTAATGTCGAATACTGTTTATTGAAGGAGGGAAGAAGTCTTAAATACAGGCTTACAGCACAATGGGAGAACCCCGGAGGGCAGAAGTTCGCTACTGATGTTTTACAATCTTGTATCTAAGCTGTTAATGCCTATTATGCAGGATACACAGACAAGGAACTTCCCTTAAGCATTCAGGAGTGTGGAACCCGGCAGGGAATTAGCATAGGGAGGATATCAAGGTCAAGGTCAGCAAGCAAGGCAACAATTACCCAAAACAGGGGCCAGAACCCTACAGGTCCCCCTTTTACTTAAAAATGAGCTTCTGACTTAGGTTGTGTGGGACGTCAGCAGGTCACCTTACCCGTCATGGAGATGCCTGCCCAGGCCATACAGGCGCTCTGTCTTAGGTTGGTGGAAAATTATTTTCTTTGGAGAAAATTATTGCCCCGCTGTCTATCCTCTTTGTAGGTCCAGTGGAAACAGATGGCTTGGAGGGGTATATTCAGAGAGCTTGTGTATGTTCCTGCAGTTGGGGACACAGACTTGAGGATGCCTGAGGAAGACAAAGAAGTCTGGTGAATAGATTGATTGAATACCCAGTAGTATATCATCAGCCCTCAGTATCCATGAGTTTTGTGCCTGTATTTTCAATACTAGTGGATCTAAAATTTGGGGGGAAGATACTGTCCATACTGTTTATATGCAGACTTTTCTCATTCTTATTTATTAAAACCCAACTGCTGACCTAATAAGTGGTATTAGGTATCATAAGTGATCTGGAGATGGTGCGAAGCACATTAGAGACGGTGTGAAGCACATGGGGGAATGTGCTCTGCTGATATTCAGATGCTTTGCCATATTTCAAAAGGAACTGGGGCCTCCAAGGATCTTGCTATGTTCAGGGACTCTTGAAACTCAGCCACATTAATACTGAGGGATAACTACAGGGAGGTTTCCTGGGGATTAGTAGTTGGTCTTAAAGCAAGAAATAGCTGGAGCCTTGCAATATCTTTGGATACTGCTTTGCTTAGGAAGCAAAGAACAATGCCAAGGAGGCCATAACTACTCTGTAGGGAGTGGCCTACAAAGCTTAAGTGAGACAAAATTAGTTTTATTGAGAATGTAAGGCAGGGTCTTTTATGTGGGAGTGTGGCTAATCAGAGGTCCTGTACTGTGGTCTCCGGTGAGCCCAAGACAGCACCCAGGGGAGTTTGACGCCAAATATCTACCCATCAGGACAGAAGAGATGATGTTACCGGGCACAGATAAGCTTCCCTGCCTCCCCTACTTCCTCTTTTTCTGCCTGTTTGTCAGCCTGCCAGACCAAGTCAAGTCTTCATGTTACCTGTCAAGGTTTTGAGAGTGTTAGTGAGGAGTTCTCTTGTGTAACTTCTGACTTGAGAAATGGTACCCAAGAGTGAACAGAGACGTCTTCAGAACTACCATGTTTTCATCTATGAACAGGCAAAATTTATGCCTACATCTTCAAGGAAAACTGAGAAACACAATAGAATTGTATTTTAATTACATATGTTTATTCTAGAAGTAATATTCCTAAACTGTGAAATATTTTTACCAATCTGTTTGTGATTGATGTATCCTTAACTACCTCTCCTTAACACCAGGGATGTGGTTCTGTACCAGAGCCACACTGACATACTTGAATGACTTTTAGAGCACAGATCATTGGTGTCAAAGTCCAGAGATTTGGATTCAGTGTGTCTGGAATGGGAGGTAGAGAATTTGCATCCTGAACACATTCCTAAGCAGTGGTGGGGCTGCTGGCTTGAAAGCCCCCCAAAGAAGACCACTGTCAAAGGTTCTGCTTCTCAACCTTCCCCACCCTCGGGATGACCTTGAGATATTTAACAACTCCTGATGTTGGACACCAAATTTAATATGACCATTCTTGTGGATTAAACACTCTCCAAAGGACTGATGACCATTCTTGTGGATTAAACACTCTCCAAAGGATCGGGCAAGTCCTGGCTGCAAGCCTGGCTTTTCCTAATTTAAGATAGGCCCTTTGACATCTGTCTCACATATTTTTAGCATCATTTGAAAATTTTGATGGCAAATGCATATAAAAAGCAAATGTGACATCTTCCCATTAGTGGGGCCCATCTTAACATGCACCATAACTGTCTAAACTCGGAAGACTGGGCGCTCATCCCCTCCTATCATTCCTCTAATCATTTAAACATTTCTTTACCTGTCTTATAAAGTACAGATCACCCTAAATTTTACAATCTTTCTTATACTATAGCAATTTATTTCAGTTTTAGTATAGGACGTTTTAAAAGGCCTTGTATTGTATCTTATGCTTCATAACCTCTAGGGTTTCTTTCCTAAAATACAGAAAACCTTACCAATTCATGTCCCTTTCTGGTGTGTAAAATATTCCAGGCGTGTGTCTGTGGTTAAATGACATTTATTCATGTGTCCTCATAAATCAGCAGAAGCTACTATTAAGGGCTTGTAATGTCCCAGGCACTGAGAAGTACTTCCATTTCATCTATCAGGCAGGATGCCAAAGCCCTCAAGATGTTCAAATTCATAAATAAAAAGTTATATAAGTAATATTTATAGGTCCTCTTCTGTCCAAACACCCCTTGACTAGATACTGCCAGTTAACTAAGACAAGGAATGCATTTGATTTTGAATAGGCTAGCAGCCTGCTTTCTATTTGTTTGGTCTTCCTAAACTCAGTCCAGAGACCTTATTTAATTTTTGATGACTTCATATATATAGTTTTGTTTTTCAAAAAAGACACAGCTGGGATATTCTTGCATAAAGGGATGACTTTTTGCAATGCAGTTATACAGTTTGTCATTCCGATTCCATTCACATCATCATTATAAACATAAGGCTGGCAGCTAAGAGTTCCTTTTTTCCCCCAAACCTGCTCATTCTGAATAGAGTCAGGAAGGCTCCAATTCTGCTTGATTCCCTTTGTGTATTATTGACTTGAAGAGACCCTGCACCCACTCTGCTTATAGACAATAATGGACTCGCTGGGCATTGAGCTTTAGTTAATATACATCTACTTTCTTCTCTCTCAGGAACACACCAACTGTGACTTTAGTGCTTTTCACTTTGCTATTTTTATGTATTTCTAAGTTATGCCCTTTCTCTATGGTTGAAGCATGATTATGAACTACAGTTGCTTCCTTTGGTCTCTCCCCCTTCACTGCTCCCATCTCTGGTCTAGGACTGAGGGACTGTCCTCTCTGACCCAGGATTCCTGTTTCCCTTGGGTTTTCTTCCTCTTACTTCCTGGGTCATTTTCTTCCTCTGTGGAGTCATTTAGACAAAGTTGATGTTTCCTGTGCTTCCCAGAGCCTTCTCCAAAGCTTCAGGCCATAAGATTTTATTACTTTAGTGTTTTGCTACTTTATTTGCTCATATGAAATGTATTGAACATTTTCAAATCACATAGAAGTTTAAAGGATTTTATAGTGAACTTGCACATGCCCACAATCCAGATTCTAACACTGATATTTTAGTACTTAACCAATCACAAATTTGTTTCTGCTCATTTTTTCATCTATTAAATCACCTTCTTTTAAAAAGTAGATTTCCATTTAAATGCAGGCACCCATATCTATCACCTTTAACAACTTTAGGGGAGCAAAATATTAGAGTTTAGTATTTTTTTTATGGTTTTTTTTCTTTTGAGGTTAAATTTTATAAACAATGAAACATACACATTTAAAATTGACCATTTGATATTTTGACAATCTCCCTACCAAGACCTCCCTACCAAGACCAAGATGATTGCCATGAATTTCTCTTTATTCCTCCCCCAAAATTTGTTGCAAAAACTCCCTTAAGGTTAGCACAGTTCTGTTATTTTGGGGGTTTGGAAATGAACCCAGGGCCTCACACATTGTAAGCATATGCTATATCATTGTGTAACATCCTCAGCCCCCCATTCTGATTTTTATTCACTAAATACAGTTCAAGCATCCAACATGAACAACACATCTTCTGTGAACAATTCTCTTACCCAGCATGCCTTTCAGGCTCCTCCATATCATCCCAAGTCCTGGTAGTGTTATGGTTTTAAGCTTAGCCTCATTATTTAACTTTTCCAATGTTTCAATAAATTATTTATTGATTATAAAACAAACAATTGGGCCCAGGAACTATCATGCTCTAGAGTCTACATTTCCAAGTCTTTTTGTATGATATTCAACTTTTGGCCTTCCTCCATCTTTCAGACTTACCTTTTTACTGTTTGTTTCCAAGAGGACAGTGTTCTTTGGGAAGGCTGTTATAAATTTGGGAGGTGTTTTAGTCAATGTTTGATTGCTGTGAAGAGACACCACGACCACAGCAACTCTTATAAAGGAAAATGTTTAACTGGGGCTGGCTTACAGTTTCAGAAGTTTAGTCAGTTATCATCATGGCAGTGTGCAGGCAGACACAGAGGAGCTGAGAATTCTACATCTGCATAGGCAGGCAGCAGGAAGTGAGACAGAAAGACAGTGGACCTGGCTTGAACATTTGAGGCCCAAAGCCCACCTCCAGTGGCA
>CABHPP010125937.1:22178-55343 GCA_902168425.1 Peromyscus attwateri | reverse complement strand
TTTAGCATATCCTTTAGAGTTCTGTTTGATCTTTCTATAACTGCTTGACCTGTAGGATTATGTGGTATACCTGTAATATGCTTTATATCGTAATAAGCAAAAAAACTGTTTCATTTTAACAGAGACATATGATGGAGCATTGTCAGTTTTGATTTGTGCAGGTATACCCATGATGGCCATAACTTCTAACAAATGAGTGATTACAGAATCAGCTTTTTCAGAACTCAAAGCAGTTTTGCCCATTGAAATCCTGAATAAGTATCGATGGTATGGTGTACATATTTCAATTTTCCAAATTCTGCAAAGTGAAACATGTCCATCTGCCAAATTTCTTTCCTCTGAGTACCCTTTGGGTTACATCCTGTTGGTAATGGCATCTGATTGTAAAAGGAACAAGTAGGACATTTCTTTACTATTTCTTTGGCTTGTTGCCAGGTTATGGAAAAATCCTTTTTTAAACCTTTACTATTGACATGATGTTTTTTATGAAATTCTGAGGCCTCCAGCACATTTCCTATCAATAATTTATCAATCTCATCGGTACCTTGTGCTAGAGGGCCTGGCAGACCAGTATGAGATCAAATGTGAGTTATATATAAAGGATGACTCCTTTTCCTGATGGTATCTTGTAATTTAATAAATAGTGAAGTTAATTCTGAAGCATCAGGGATAAATTCTGCAGTCTCAATATGTAATACCACTCTTTCAGCATACTGAGAGTCAGTTACTATGTTGAGAGGTTCTGAAAAATCCATTAATACCAACAGAATAGCATACAATTCTGATTTTTGAACTGAAATATAAGGACTTTGAACCACTCTACTTAAATTTTCTGATTTGTAACCTGCCTTTCCTTGTTTGTTGGTGTCTGTATAAAATGTGCGAACTCCAGATATGGGTTTTTCCCGTACAATTCGAGGCAAGATCCAATCAGCTCTCTTTATAAGATCAATTCTATCACTTTTGGGATATTTGCTGTTAATTTCTCCCAAAAAATTACTGCAAGCTCTTTGCCAAGATTCACTTTCTGTCCATAATTTTTCAATGTCCTCCTTAATTAAAGGTATGACAATTTCTGCTGGGTCTTTTCCTGCTAATTGACGAAGTCTCAATTTTCCTTTCCAAATCAAGTCAGAGATTTTTTTTCCACATAAGTTTTTAATTTTTTATTTGGTAAAAATATCCATTCCAATATAATATCTTCCCTCTGCATTAATATTCCTGTAGGAGAATGCCTAGAAGGTAAAATAACCAAAATGCAATCCAGCTTCGGATCAATACGATCCACGTGTCCTTCATGTACTTTCTTTTCTACCAAAGCCAATTCTTTCTCAGCTTCAGGTGATAATTCTCTTGGACTATTTAAGTCCTTGTCACCTTCTAAGGTTTTGAACAAATTATTCAGTTCATCATTTTTTACTCCAACAATAGTTCTTAGATGAGAAATGTCTCCAAATAATCTTTGAAAGTCATTAAGAGTCTGTAGTCTATCTATCCTAATTTGCACCTTTTGGGGTCTAATTTTTTGTAGCTCTATTTTATATCCTAAATAATTAATAGAATCTCCTCTTTGTATCTTTTCAGGAGCAATTTGTAATCCCCAGCAAGGCAAAATTTTCTTTACTTCTTCAAATATTCTTTCTAAAGTATCTGCATTTGAGTCAGCTAGTAAATTATCATCCATATAATGATAAATTATAGATTTAGGAAATTTTTTACGTATTACTTCTAATGGCTGTTGTACAAAATATTGGCACAGAGTTGGGCTATTCAACATTCCCTGTGGTAGGACCCTCCATTGAAATCTTTTAACCGGTTAAGAATTATTATAAGTAGGCACTGTGAAAGTAAATCTTTCTCTGTCTTTTTCTTGTAAGGGTATTGAAAAGAAACAGTCTTTTAAATCAATAACTATGAGAGGCCATCCTTTTGGTAACAGAGTAGGCAAAGGAATTTGTAGCATGAGTCTTAGAAGGTCTTATTAATAAAATCAAACCTGAGCCGGGTATTGGGGTAAATGCTGGAAGGTCAGAGAAATAGAACAAGCCACAGCTATCTCACCTCGCCGGATCCTCAGCTGGTCTTGTTTCCTCAGACTGGAGGCCTCGGAGTCCTCATCCAGAATGGGTCTCAGCTGAACTGCTGCTAGAAGCCTGAATGCTTAACCAGGCCAAATGCTTCTCCAGCAAATGCCTCTCTAGGGCAAATGCCTCTAGTTTCTGGTCCTCACGCCTTATATACCTTTCTGCTTTCTACCACCACTCCCTGGGATTTAAGACTTGCTTTCTGGGATTAAAGGCGTTGGTCACCATGCTTGGGTGTATCCTTGAACACATGGATTTCTGCCTCTGGAATGCTAGGATTAAAGGCGTGTGCCACCACTCCCTAACCTCTGTTTAACATTGTGGCTGTTCTGTCTCTGACCCCAGATAAGTTTATTAAGGTACACAATATTTTGGCGAACACAATACCACCACAGGAATTCCAGATTGTAGAGAGCCCATTGGCTGAATTACTTTGTTAATTGCTCTAAGATCTGCTACCATTCTCCATTTACCAGATTTCTTTTTAATAACAAATACAGGAGAATTCGAAGGGCTGGTTGATTCTTCAATATGCTTTTCAGAGAGGTCTCCTTGCTGAAGAGGCTAGCTGAAGCAGGCGGGTAAGGCTCTTAGCTGTGACCTCTTGGGCTTTTATCTTTACATTGGCTCTGTGTTTCTTATTTATTAAGACGGTTGGTTACATCTACAAATGTCCTTTTGGATCTATAAACAAATACATTTTAACCTTGAATTTATATATACAAAGAGAAAGGGGAATATACTTATCCACACACACCAAGGTATAGTTTCAAATTTTCAAAAAAAAATATTAAAAGGTAGCATTTTTTCTTTTGCCAAAACACCACGTTGCCTTGACAAAGATATAACCTGCCAAAAAGTGACACATCCCCCCAAAGTTAGGGTTGGGGCAATGTTTTATTTTTGTTTTTCTAGGAGAATAAAAGCAACCAACTAAGAAATCAGGAGACCACTAGACAAGTGAGACAACTGAAGAATAAGAATGAATCATCAAGAGAAAATGTCCCAGGAAAAAGAATAAATTTGCCTAATGGTATAGCACATCTCCAACAGTGTAGGATTTCATAAATCTTTCCAAATGCTTGTTTCGGCTCCTCTATACAGACATAAAGGGCAAATGGTCTTTTTGTGGTCCCAATTCAATTAAAAATTAATGCTGGCTTTGAAATTGGAGCATGGCTCTCTTCTTCTCTAAACTCATGCATGTTTATTAAAGGAAAGTCCAAAATCTCTGTCTCATATCAGAAGAACCACCCAGTTGAGACAGGAACTAAGTTTGCGTACCCTAGATATACTTAATAGATTGTGGTCCTCTAACTTTTCGAAGACCTGCTAAATATGACATTTAAAGTGTTTAAGTTTTCTGCAGTGAACTGTGGCCATTCCTAACAGTGACCTTTGAGGTGTCCAAGAAGATGACAGGGCCCTGCAATGGCAAATCCACCTGGACTGTGGTAATGACATTAAGCTGACAAACACCATTCACAAATCAGCTTCAGACTACAAACTGCTCAGGACAGCTTTGAAGCAGCTACCTAAGATGGTCCAGCCTCACAGACTACTTCAGCCAGGACTTCAAATAGCTTTGCACTTTCCCATTACACAGAGACTGGACAACTGTGATACAGCTAGCTCTCCCAGGACTTGACCATGTTCCCAATTTTCTCAGGGTCCCCCTAAAGATGCTTCCAAACAATAAGAAGTAATTTTAAGAAAATGATGCCCATATTCCTGAGAGGTAGGATGAGTGGCTTTTGGTTGTTTGCTGAGTTATGAATGTTTGTCATCATTTGTGGAGTTTGGTTGCAACAGGTTAGATTAAGGGGTGTTTTTCTTTTTCTTTTTTTTTTCTTTCTACTATCCTTTCTCTCCTATCTAGTGTTGAAAAATGGGGGATGGGAGATGAAAATGAAGAAAGGGTGATTCAGGAATGATAGGATAAAAAGGTAAATTATTATTATTATTGAATCTACTTTTAAACTAAAATGTAACTACTAGTCCCAAATATTTTACATTGGTATGGATTTTTGTTTATTGATACAAACTTAAGGTTATTTTTGTTATACTGTATATATGTTTCTACTCTTGTTTACAATATTGTATGTATGTAACTCATTTAAAAATGTACTATAAAATTCTAGTCTGTGAAAGCTACTATTACAAACTGTTTAGGATAATAAAGAATTCAGGTTAGCAATTAATTAGTCACCTATAACAATCAAATTTGTAGTCATGTTAGGTATGTTTTCAAGGATAAACAGATATATTTTAGATAGAAAGGTGGCCTTCAAACACTTCAGAGATCTACAGAATATAGCACTTACGATGATTTAATAGCATAAGGCTTTTCATGACAGTGAGATATGTCTGCTCCTGACAGCACCAATCTACTTCAAAGAAGATGATGGGCATTGAAGAACCTCCATATGGAACTTACTTTCATTGTGGCAAAGTTAGCCACTGGGAAAGAAAATGCCCTTGCCTTGACTGCTAACAGTATACTGTTCAAATTGGACCAGGTGGACACAAAGGAAGTTGACTATCAAACTTTGCCATGACAAGGTTCAACAGTCCTTCAAAATTCCTGCTTCACAGAAATGTCTGTCAGATATGCTAGACCTGTAGGCTGAAGATGGATGCTCCAATGTTACAGAGGAACCTTGGGTGACTGTCCAGGCAGCTAGATGTCTCTGTCATTTCTATAGTTTTGGAAGTTGCTTGTTCTGCACTTCCTGTTTACTCGGGTAATATTATATCCTTCTCGGGTCTCTGATGGGGTTGAAGACTAGATAGTTATAGTTTTCTTTGTTACCAAATTCAAAAATGAAACTCACAAAAGAGAAGTAAAGTTTATAAAGGTTGAGAGACATGAAAGCTTAAGTTATATATCTAAGAAAATGTTTTAAGATATAAAAGGATATTTTTAAGCTGGTAATATAAGTCATGATAGAAAGTGATTTAAGTACAAAACTTTGGACTCACCAAGATAGGATAGATAATAGAGTTCTTTCTTCAAAGTTGCCAAATTCAAATGGATTGGACATTATGAATATAACTCTTACTTGATAGTTATTCTTATTGTATACAGTTTATTGTGTTAGAATTAAAATCTTTGCTTTTTATTTAGATAAAAATGGGAAAATGTTGTGGGATATTTGATCACACTGTGAACCTCGAGATTGTGTTAATTAAATAAAATCAACTTTGGATCAAGAGGCAGATTCATCAACAGCAGCTAGTAGTGAACACATCACAGCCCATAGTCAGTGAACAATTGCACATTTGGCCATTTTTCATTCTAAGCAAATTGACAGGAAGTAACCATAGAGAGTTAGAGGGAGTCTGGAAAATGGATAGAGAAATGGGCAGGAAGTAGTAGGGAAGGTCTTTGAACCTGGCAGGTTTTTTGTTTTGTAATGGTAGAAGAAGAGCTCTCTTCCTGAGATGCCAGTTAAGGAGGAAGGTCAGCTCATTGCTCCTTTGCCTCTCTGAGCTAGTAAGTTTTCACCCCAAAATCTGACTCCTGAGTCTTTATTGGTAAAATAATAAGACTGAGATTGAGTATAAAAGCAACAAAAGTCCATGTTGTTGAGTTCATGCATAACCCCCATCTCTGCTACCATGGCCACTTTGGGCAATGGGCAATGGGCCACATGGGCCCATTAGGCAATGACAGGAATGGCTGGGCAAAGAGTCTGGACTGTCCACAGAACAGGTCATCCTATCTACTTGATTATTGAACTCCTCATCAGCTGAAGACACCTTTTGGTGAGCATTTACATAGGACACAAGTATCTTCACATTATTTGCCCACTTGTAGAGATACATCCACATACTTCTTCTCCAGATGTCTTTCTCACCAGTTTTCCAATCATGCTCTTTCTAAGTCCCTGACCATCCAGCCAATCCATTGGCAACAGCCCATAGTCAGTGAACAATTGCACATTTGGCCATTTTTCATTCTAAGCAAATTGTATGAGCATGTGTACTGCCTGAAGTTCTGCCCACTGTGAAGACTTCCCTTTACTGGTATCTTTCAGGGTTGTCCCAGAAAGGGGTTGTAATGCTGCAGCTGTCCACTTTTGGGTGGTGCCTGCATAACATGCAGAGCCATCAGTAAACCTGGCCCTAGTATTTTCTTCCTCAGTCAGCTGATCCTAGTGCACACCCCATGAGGCTATAGATGAATGCTTGGCAGCACACAGCATTATAACAGTATTAGAAACCATAGGCATTTGGGCAACTTACTCATGTAGCTTGCTTGTGCCTTCAGGACCTACTTGGGGTGGATCTCTTATATACCACTCCCATTTGATAATAGATTGCTGCTGTGCACATCCTGCTTTATTACTTGGTGGGTCAGATAATATCCAGCTCATGATGGACAGCTCAGGTCAGTTGGTAAATTGGTGGCCCATTGTCAAATGTTCAGCTTCTACTAAGGCACAATAGCAGGCCAAGGGCTGTCTTTCAAAAGAAGAACAGTTCTGAAGATGATGGCAGAGACATGCTCCAAAATCCCTAAGGTCTCTTCTGTGATTCACCTGTATGGGCCCATCAAAGTCTTCAAACAACATCCATACCTGCCACTGACACCTCAAGTATCATAGGGTCTGCTCAATCATATGGTCCAAGTGGTAAAGCAGCCTGCACAGCAGCCCAGACCTGTTGAGCCTTCTCCTGTTCCAGTTCACACACAAAGCTAGCAGCTTTCCTAGTCACTTGGTATGTGGAGCAGATTAACACACTCAAATGAGGAATGTGCTGTCTCTAGAATCCACATAGGCCCACTAAGCATTGTACTTCTTTCTTAGTTGTGGGAGGGGCCAAATGCAATAACTTATCTTTTACCTTGGAAGGAATATCCTTGCACGTTCCATACAACTGAACTCCTAAGAATTTCACTGCAGTAGAAAGTCCTTAAATTTTGGTTGGATTTATTTTCCATCCTCTGATATGTATATGTGCTACCAGTGAGTTCAAAGTGGTTGTTACCTCCTGCTCACTTGGTCCAATCAGCATAATGTCATCAATATGGTGCACCAGTGTGATATTTTCTGGAAGAGACAGATGATCAAGATCCCTTCTAACTAAGTTATGATATGGCAGGCAAGTTAATATGTCCTTGAGGCAAAACTGTAATGATATACTACTGGCCTTGCCAACCGAAAGTAAATTGCTTCCTGTGGTCCTTTTGGACAGGTACTGAGAAAAAATGCATTTGCTAAATCAATAGCTGCATACCATGTACCAGGAGATGTGTTAATCTGCTCAAGTAAGAGCACCACATCTGGTACAGCAGCTTCAATCAGAGTTATTACCTGACTGAGTTTTCAATTGTTAACTGTCATTCTCCAAGACCCATCTGTCTTCTGCACTGGCCAGACATGGGAGTTAAAGGAAGATGTAGTGTGAACCATCACTCCTGCATCTTCCAAGTCCTTGATGGTGGCACTAATTTCTGCAGTTCCTCCAGGGATATGATACTGTTTTTGATTCACTATTTTTTTTTGGCAGAGGCAACTCTAAAGGCCTCCAATTAGCCTTTCCAACCATAATCGCCCTCACTCCATGGGTCAGGGAACCAATGTTAGAACCCTGCCAGTTTCTAAGTCTATCTATCCCGATTATACATTCTAGAACTGGGGAAATAACCACAGGATGAGTTTGTGGACCTACTGGACCTACTGTGAGTCAGACATCAGCCAAAACTCCATCAATCACCTGGTCTCTATAAGCCCCTACTTTAACTGAAGGGCCACAATGTTTCTTGGGATCTCTTGGAATCATCATCAATTCAGAACCAAATTCCAACAGACCTTTGAAAGTCTGATTGTTTCCTTTCCCCCAGTATACAGTTACCCTGGTAAAAGGCCTCAGGTTCCTCTTGGGGAAGAATGGGAGAAAGGCTAATTGTAAAACTTTCAGGTATCCTATCGGGGTCTTTCCTCAAGGAAACCTGGCCACCCCTTCACTCAAGGGGTTCTGGGTCTGCAAACTGGCTCAAATCTGGAGATTGATTTACTGGTGGAGATTGCCTTTGCCATGATACAATGCAGCCTTTCTTTCATTTATCACCCCACCCCCTCTAGAGGTCTGGGTCTTGGTCTAGAGGTCTTGACTGTTGACTTGGAAGTCACTGGACTTGGTCATCTGTCCTTCTTCCCACTGTGGCCATACTGAACAAATCTCTTTTCTTTGCTTCCCACCATAACTGTTCTCTTTAATCAGGCTAGTGAGACAGATGGCCA
The DNA here is from genome assembly GCA_902168425.1 of Peromyscus attwateri. Lineage (NCBI taxonomy): Eukaryota > Metazoa > Chordata > Mammalia > Rodentia > Cricetidae > Peromyscus > Peromyscus attwateri. Next base: position 47,008 of record CABHPP010125937.1, on the reverse strand, counting down.
AGCCTAGCTGGTTGTATGGTGATATATTGTGTACCCTAATAAAATTTTCCTAAAGATCAGAGAACAGAACAAGCCACTAGATTAAACATTGAGGCCAGGCAGTGGTGGCACACACCTTTAATCCTAGCACTTGGGAGGCAAAGATCCATCTGGATCTCTGTGAGTTCAAAAACACCCTGGACTACATGACATTGATTCAGTCTAGGAGAGAAACAGAGCCAGGCAGTGGTGGCACACACCTTTAATCCCAGTACTTGGGAATCACACACCTTTAATCCCAGCACTTGGGATCTCATGCCTTTGCTTGGAAAGCACACATGTCTTTAACCCAGAAAGTAATGGCTGGGTGGAGAAAGGTGTATAAAGCATGAGGAGACAGGAACTAGAAGCTTTTTCAGGCTGAAGAGTTGGTGAGGTAAAAGGTGGTGGCTGTGGCTTGTTCCTCTGTCTCTCTGATCTTTCAGCATTTACCACAATATCTGGTTGTGGGTTTTTTATTATAAGACCATTTAGCAATTTGTGTTACATGGTTGGGGTTGCTGGAGCCCAGGATTTTACCATGAGATCTTAGTAACACATTAGGAATAATGCTTTGTATTGGACGCAGTCTGAGAGCCTGTATTGGGTAAATGTTTTTTAGCTGCACCTACAATAAGGTTAAATTGATAAATTAGGCCCATCAAGAGATAAATAACATAGCTAACCATAAAGAAGAATAACTACTGCTCTTAGTAAAATGGGGGTCACATGATCATGAGCATGGCCATTTGTGATAGTTGAACTGATAAAACAAGATGGATCCCAGATTCCTAACAGATGAACACTACATACATCATGGACATACTGAACAAGGGGTGGCAGACCTAGAAAGGTGAACAGGGAGAGGCACAGCATCCTTCAGCACTCTACTTCAGATGGCACCCAAAATTAAAACATGTACAAGTCAGGAGTGATGTTAGACCTCTGTAACCCCAACACCTGGGAGGATGAGGCAGGAGGATTATAAGTCCACGGCCAGCCTGGGGTACACAGCAAGACCCTGTCTCAAAAACCAACCAACAAAACATTTTAATTGTTTTTCTTTCCTGGAAATTTCTGCTTAAATGTTCAGGACACACCTGGCTGTTGACTGTGCCAAGGAAGGAATGACTTTTCACAAAGTAAATGTGTGACAAGATTCCTTCTTCTCATTAATTTGAGGGGACTGAATAAGGCGGAGAAACTCAGTTCAAAGGAGAATTCAGAGTATTGTGTTAGTTAAGATAATGAACCTGATAGAAGAAATGGAAAGGAGGAAGGAACTATTTTTTGCGTGTGGTTTAGAGGCTACTGCCCATCACAGAGGAAGGTTTGGCTGACTTCATGACAACAGGAGCTTGAAGCAGGTGGTTGAGACTCCTCACACATTGATAGACATTAGCAAACAGAGAGGGAACAGGAAACGGATTCAGGTTTATGATACCTTGAGTCCCACTCCTAATGACTCACTTCCTTAAGGTAGGCTCCACAACCTCCCAAGAGAGCACCAACAGCTGGGGACCAAGTATTCAAACATGTGAGTCTATGAGAGACAGTTCACATCCAAACACAAACATCTAGTCAAGAATACTGAGCCTAATTGCTTAATAAAGGGAGAAAAGTTGATTTGGGGAAGGAATATATTGTATTGTTGCAAAAATCACATGCATGCATGTGTGTGTGTGCGAGAGAGAGAGAGAGAGAGAGAGAGAGAGAGAGAGAGAGAGAGAGCACACATGTGCATATTATCTTGTTGGTGTACATGTATATAGTTGCATATGGAGACCACGTGACCTTACCTGTCATCCTTAGGAGTCATTTTCCTTGTTCATTGAGACAGACTTTCTCACTGGCCTAGAGCTTACCTAGGAGGCTAGGTTGGCTGGCCAGTGTGTCCCAGGGATCCCATTTCCACCTCTCCAGTGCTGAGATTGCACATATGCACCACTACATCTGACTTTTTTGTGGGGGTCCTAGGGATCAAACTCGGGTCTTCATGCTTGCAAGGTAAGTTCTTTACCATCTGACCTATCTCCAGATTGGTTCACTTGCATGTCTATGAGCAAAACAACCTTCTACACAACAGGCATGACTTGAGGAGCTATGCAGCCTCCCTTAGACAGAAAGATCCAGAGACTCACCCCAAGCCATTAGCACTGCTGGGGTCTCTCTGTGCCCTGGTTGAAAAAAGCACTGGTCACCTCACTCAAGATGGCACTTCATTTGATTTAGAGAACAATCCTTTCTACAGATGGAGCAAAGTTAGGGATGCCTGCTGCTGCCCATTCATCTCTCTTCTGAGTCCTGGCCACCCAGGTCTCCATCCGCTGCTTCGTTCCTTTTCCTCCTTCTCTTATCCTTGTTCACTCTTATTTTCCCTTGAAATAAAGTAACATGACAAATGATCTAACATCTTAAGACATTCGAGTGTCCACGTCAGTAGTGCTAAGTACATGGCATTGTATAAACACGATGGCCCATCTCCAGAACATCTTTAATCTTCTGAATGGAACCTCTGTGTCCATCAAAATGTAAATTCCCCCCACTTTACCTTTCTCACCCAACTCCTGGCTCCCACTCTTCTTCCTGTGTCTGTGAACCTGACAGCTCCAGGGATCATGAAGTGTTTATTGATCTTTTGTGGCTGGTTCACTTCACTTTGCATAAGGACCTTGTGGTGGGTTGAATGAGAAGGGCCCAACAGGTGCATATATTGGAATACTTGGTCACTAGTTGGTGGGATTGTTTGGAAAGGATTAGTAGGCATGGCCTTGTTGGAGAAAGTGTGTCACTGACTGCAGAAAGACCTCAAAAGCCCAAGCCATTCTGAATGTTTTTTCTCTGTTTCATCCTTGTGGATCAAGATGTAAGCTCTCCACTACTGATTCAGTGCCATGTCTGCCTGCCTGTTGCCATGTTCCCCACCATAACAGCTGTAGACCCTAACCTATGAAACTGTAAGCTCCCAATAAACTCTTTATTCTATAAGTTTTCTTGACCATGGTGTCTTATCACAGTAATAGAAAAGTAACTAGGACAGAGCTCAGAGTTCATCCCTGTTGCAGCAGGTGTCATATGTTGTGGAATATTATTTTAAGATGTGTTACATTCATTTATGCTGTGGAATATTTGTTTAATGATGCAAAGATGTGTTGCTTTCTTTTATGTTGTATTTGTTTAACTCTGTGAAGCTGTTTTACTTTGCCTGTCTAAAACACCTAGTTGGTCTAATAACTGAATGGCCAATATAGCAAGGCAGGAGAAAGGATAGGCAGGGCTGGAAGGCAGAGAATAAATAGGAGGAGAAATCTGGGAAAAAGATCAAGGATAGAGAAAAGGAGGAGAGGAGGACTCCAAGGACCAGCCACCCAGCTACACAGTAAGCCATGGAGTAAGAAGTAAATAAAGGTATATAGAATAAAGAAAGATAATAGCCCAAAAGCAAAGGTAGATGGGATAATTTAAGTGAAGAAAATCTGGCTAGAAACAAGCCAAGCTAAGGCCAGACATTCATAAGAAATAATAAGTATCCATGTATTTATTTGAGAGCTGGGTGGTGGGCCCCCCAAAGAGTAAAGAGTAAAAACAACCAACTACAGCCGTGTCTGATCCTCAGTTCTCTGTATAGAGCACAGGGCTTAATCCTTCATCTCTCTGTGAATGCTTTGGCTGCTTCTACTTTTGGCTCTTGAGAATATGGCTGTGCAGAACCTGGGTGTGGGATACCTATATGACACCAGGTTTTGAATCCTTTTGCAAGCAGAACTGCAGGCTTCCATGCTAATTCTGTTGTCAGCTTCTTTGAGGGAGTCACCATACTATTTTTATAGAAAACTATGGGATTCTTCTACACTCCCCCCAACCATGCACAAGGGTTCCAATTTCTCCACATCCCACAGACTTGTTTTCTTTTGTCTAGCAATAGCTACCATATGGATGAGGCTGTGATGGATGGTTTTGTCAACTTGGCACAGTCTAGAACCAACTGGGAAGAGAGTCTCCATGAGGCATAGTCTGAGTCAGGTTATCCTGTGGGAGACTGTCATAATTATGTTAGTTAAGGTGAGGAGATCCACCCACTATGAGTGGCTCCATTCCCTAGAGTGGAGGAAGTGAGCTGAGCTCACAAACAATGTCTCCTTGTTGGTCTAGCTCTTGATGGACAGCCTTCCTCAGTCTCCACCTCTGTCAGGTGACCTCCAGCCAGCCAGGAGATGGCAGGATCCTCTTGTGCTAAGCCTGCTTTAGCCCACAGCAGTGCAGGCATGCATGCATTTCTCTCTGCTCCTGACTGTGGATAGGGTGTGACTTCCTGTCAAGCTCCTGACACCATGACATCCATGCAATAATGGACTGTAGCCTGGAACTGTGAGCTAAAATCACCCTTTCTCCCCCCAGTTGCTTTTGTTGGGGGTATTTTATCATCCCAATGGGAATGAGGCTTAGAGACAAACTTAAACTTTTTGTTTCCCCTTTGAGAATATTTTATCAAAATTAAAATATATACAGCATGAAATGGGTTATCCACAAAACCCTGAGAGCATGCCTCAGTGGTGCACATTCTGCTCTCCATGCTGAACACAATCCTTTCAGGCCCAGCCTTCTCTCTCAGTTCAAGAGAGAACCCTGCAGTGGCTGAGCTGTCATGGCTTTGACTGCTTGTTCCAACCTCTGTTGGTCTTCCCTGGCATGTCCTGCCACCTGGAGCTGCTACTGGTGACACCCTTGTCCCCACAGTGTCTAGTGGTTCCTGTTTCACAAATGACAAGAACAGCCAAGTTCTTCTCCCAGGACCCAGCATGGGCCCCAAAAGCTGGCGATGCTCTGGGTCAACATTTGATGCTTGAGGCTGGGATATCAGTGTCCCCAGGGGTCATGTCCCAGCTGTCATCCTGGAAATAGTTCTGGAAGCCTCACCCAGAGGCCCTTCTTGTGTCCTCCCAGATCACTGCCTGTGTGCAATTGTGCTTGGCCCTGCTTCCAACAATGAGACCTTCTCTCTATCATGGAGGTCACCTCTGCTAACACTATGGGCGGGTCCTCTGTCACTAGGAGCCAGGCTGTTGATGACTGTGGATGCCTGCAAAGGTGACAGTGAGCCAAGTCACACAGGAGCTGCCTCCTCCACAGCATTGATGTAGGCCTTAAGAGGGTATCTCATTCAAATCTCAGCTGTGCCTCTTAGGGCTAGCCCTTGTGTAGATGTAAACAACCGTCTTATTAAATAAGAAACACAGAGCCAATGTAAAGATAAAAGCCCAAGAGGTCAGAGCTAAGAGCCTTACCCGCCTGCTGCAGCTAGCTTCTTTAGCCAAGAGACCTCTCCGAAAGAGAGCTACTTCCTGTCTGTTTGTCTTTAAATACACTCTCTGTTCTGCCCTCTCATCGGTTGTAAACCCAACCACGTGACTGCCTCGTCACTGCCTGTCTGTACAGACCTCCAGACACACATTGGAGCGTGTTGTCTCCAATGCTGGCTGTATCCTTGAACACACAGAGATCTACCTAGCTCTGCCTACCAAGTGCTGGGATTAAAGGCGTGCACCTCCTTCAGCAAATCCTACCGGTGTGCACCACCACAACCGGCTTTCGCTATGGCTTGCTAATAGCTCTGACCCCTAGGCAACTTTGTTTATTAACATACAAATAAAATCACATTTCAGTACAAACAAAATACCACTATACCCTTGCCCTCTCTGAGCCGTGGCTGCTCCTGAAGACATAGCACAAATAAATGAAATAATTGGCAGACATATGGCTGCTGGTCTGGGCAGTGTGCCCTGTCAATCTTTCCCAGATCCCCCTGGTCTGTTCTTGACCCCGAGGGTGGGGTCTCTGCAGAAGCACTGCCATGTCTGCTGGCTCAAGAAGGTGCTATTGGGGTGTGGGACTCCCTCCTACACAGGCCTGAACATTAGCTCCCAAACAATGTCTCCTTGTTGGTCTAGCTCTTGATGGGTCAGTCTCCACCTCTGTCAGGTGACCTCCATCTGGCCAGCCAGGAGATGGCAGGATCCTCTTGTGCTAAGTCTGCATTAGTCCACAGCAGAGCAGGCATGCACATACTCTGTCCAAACCCAAACCTAATTCAGAAGGAAGTTGCGGGACTCACAGGCCTCTGCCTGGGGATCATAAGCAAGAACTGATTGCTGAGTGAGAGGAGACTCTGGAGGAGCTGGCTGCAAGTTGTCCAGAGAGCTCCAGGGATTCACCTGGGGCAGGGGAGCTTTTTAGTGATGTAGCTGCCTAAGTCACCCACACTCCTGTAACCCCACTAAAGATTCCTCTCAGCTTGATTGTGTTTGAAATCACTTTGGAGACACAGTTCTGGGTGATTGGGAGTTTCACAGAAGCTCAGTAAAAATGGAGGAGACACCCTGAATTTGTGGCCTCCCACTTACACCTGCCTCCCACTTACACCTGCCTCCCACTCACACCTGCCTCCCATCCCCATCTGCCTCCCATTCCCACTTCCCTCCCATTCCCACTTCCCTCCCATTCCCACTTCCCTCCCACTCCTCACCTGCCTTTCCTATCATAATGAGCTGAACTCAAACCATGAGTCAAGATTAAATCCTTCCTTTTTAATATTTCTAAAATAGTCTTGTTGGGTATTTTGCCACAACAAGAAAAGTCACTGATGCACCAAGCTAGACTTGGTGGAGTCACCTCCTTGGTCCCCCATAATTCCCTATCTGGGATGAATACATGGCTCTTCACATCATCCCAGGAAACATCACAAGTACCACCCCATTAGTCACTTGCTGCAATCCTCCCTGGTGAGTGCTTGATCTAATGACAATTTCCTGTCTGGTCCACACATGAGAAGTTCCTAGCATATGCTGTGAGTCCCCAAGGCTGGTTCTCACAGTCATGGAGCCAGGAACCCACATCTGTGTTGGGAATATCTCAGGGTGCTGCTAAGTAGACAGACTTCAGGGATATATGTGTCCAAGCTGAAAAGTGACCTGGACATCAGAGTGGTCAAAAGGGGGACAAGGCAAGGGTATGTTTGTAGATGGAAGGACAAGGCAAGGGTCTCTCCAGAGGTAATGGCTTGCCCTTTCTCTTAGGGAAACTGTGGATCAGAAAGTTTCTGGGTTCCCTCTTGTGGTCACCTCTGGTATTGCTATGGAGGCTCAAGGTTTCCTGAGTGTGTTGAGACAGTGGTGCCCAAACAGAATCAAGGAGTGAAATAAAACTATTTTAAAGATTTCTTTGTTTGTCTAAACTTAATTTCAGTGCAACATATTAATAAAAGTATCTACATATAAAATATCACTGTGTTCTCCTGTCTGACTGCTTCTGACCTCTGAGCACATGTTGGCACCTGCCAGGCTCTGAGAGCCCGGCTCCTGTCTTCCCCAAAAAGTGGACAGGGCTTGATCAGGGGAGATCAACAACAACAACAAAAAAACCAGGGGATCTTGGTAGGCATGGCTCTCAGACATATAATAGACAACTACTCAGCTTAAGTATGTCCCATGCAGCTTTTAAGACATATTTACAATAGAAGAACTCTTTTTGTTTATTTGAACTTCAAATCTAACTGTTGGTGCTGTGTAGCAAGAGCTCACTCATTCTGGATCCGGGTCAAGGTCACATCGTCACATCACCATCTTGTGGTCTCCCTCTTGGTCTCATTTTGTGTCTCCCCGTCTGCCCTAGAAATGCCACCATGGTTCCATGTCAAACTCACGACAGTCATTTTCTGCCCTCCCTCACAACCCCCAGCCGTAGAGGAGACAGGAAAGAACACACTTCAGATGAGATGCCAGTGATTGGTCAGGGCAACTGGAGCCTCTCTCAAGCTTAGGGGTCAAAGAGCAAAAGTCGTGACCCTGCTGGGGAAGAGGAAGAACCCAAGGAAGTGTTATGAAGTTGAGTCTCAGTTCCTAATCAGAGACAAGACCTAGTGGTGTGTTATTATTTTATTCCTGCTGGGAGGGTTGGCGCAGACCTTGATGACAGTGGTCATGGAAAGAACACAGTCCAGCATTGTCCCAGCACCCAGAGGAGTTGCCTGCATCCCCGAGGAACTTGGATAAACACATAAGCTGGCTTACTTATTAGATTTCTTTCTGTAGATGAAATGGTGAGGTGGTTTAATGAGGGAACTCATTTAGATTTAGGAACAAGACAGCAAGCTCAAGGTCACAAACATTCTGGTCCCAAGTAAACAGCCTATGTGTTGTTCTGAACACTTTGCCTTGGCTGTCTTGGGGAAAACATTGTCTCTCCAGGCGACATTGGCTTCATTGGGTGTGTTGAGGCTTCTTGGCTCTCAGGTGGCAGTAAATGCAAGGGAGAAAACCAGAGGGTCTTTTTCCTCTTCTCATGCCCTCTTAGTTGTTTGTCTGTTTATCCTCCCTCACTGGGACCCCAGCCTGCCTCTTTCAGAAGTGCTTCCACAGCTGAGCATCAAGGAGGGGCCGTCACATCCATTCTTGGTCCCATGGGACCTTTAAGCTGCCTGTGGATTGGGAGCTGTAGTAGTTTAAATAAGAAATTTCCCCACAGCCTTGGCATTTGAATTCTTGGTACCTAGCTGTGCTACTTCTGGGGGTTTAAGAGGGGCAGCCTTGCTGGAGGAAGTCTGTCAGTATGGGAGGCTCTCAGAGCTTAATAGCTCTCTACTTCTACTCTGTTTTTTCTCTCTGCTTCACTTCCTTGGTTCAAGACTTGAGCTCTCAGCTGCCTGTCTCTGTCATCCTTCCTCCCTTCCGTGACTCTATCTATCCCTCTGGAAACACAGGTCACAATAAACTCTCCTGTTGTGGAATGTTAGTTTAAGATGTGTTACCTTTATTGATGCTGTGGAACTTTTGTTTATTGATGCAAAGACATGTTGCATTTGTTTATGTTGCATTTGTTTAACTCTGTGAAACTGTGTTACTGTGCCTGTCTAAAACACCTGATGGTGGCTGGGCGGTGGTGGCACAGGCCTTTAATCCCAGCACTCGGGAGGCAGAGCCAGGCGGATCTCTGTGAGTTTGAGGACAACCTGGTCTACAGAGCGAGTTCCAGGACAGGCACCAAAGCTACACAGAGAAACCCTGTCTCAAAACAAACAAACAAAAACCCTGATGTTCTAATAAAGAGCTGAATGGCCAATAGTGAGGCAGGAGAAAGGATAGACAGGGTTGACAGGCAGAAAGAATTAATAGAAGGAGAAATCTAGGAGGAGGAGAAGAAAGAGCAAGAGAACAAGGAGAGGCGGACACTAGGGGCCAACCACCCAGCCACACAGCCAGCCATGGAATTAGAGTGAAAGTAAGATTACAGAAGTAAGAAAAGGAAAAGGCCCAGAGGCAAAAGATAGATAGGATAATTTAAGAAAAGCTGGCAAGAAACAAGCTAAGCTAAGGCTGGGCATTTATAATTAAGAATAAGCTTCCATGAGTGATTTATTTGGGAATTGGGTGGCGGGCCCCAGGAAAGAGTAAAGAATGAAAAACAGCCAACAATATCAGTCCTGTGCTGATGCAGTTGCAGTCATGTCTTGTGTGGCCACAGTCTCTCAGGCATGGGCTCTTTTCCATCCTCACTTTCTGTCCTAATGTCTCATCTGCCCCTGACATGCAAGGCCTGGACAGGAGTCTGATGAGAGCCCACAGATCAGAGCCTACCTCTTTCATACATATATACCTGTTTATAAACACAGCTTGCGCACAGCCAGATACAATATACTCTGCCCTCCTCTGCAACCACATCCCTCCTGACAGCCTGCCAAGCTCACAGTGGAATCTCAGCTTCTCACAGCAATCTTCAGCATACTCTCTTGGGTCTCAGCTCACTAAAGTCCAGATGAAGAGCCTGGAAATTCTTCAGCTCCCCTCATCCAGCTTGTGGGTTATGGATTCTCTCCTCAGCAAAACAGACAGATCCACACAGGCAATGACAGCAATACACCACTTTGCACAATGAGAATTGAGACAATGATGAACCGGACTATACTTTGACCAGGCCTGCTTATTGTGCATAATTCTGCCCTGGTTCTTCCTCTATTTATACCCAAAGTTTATATCAAGACCTTGAAGATGGACTTGGCATCACCAGACCCCCTTGAATCATTCCTCTTCCCAAGTGGTCATATTGAATAAATTTCTTTTGTCTGTTTTTCATTTAAAAAAAAAAAACATTCATCATGACCAAACTGGCTTCATTCCAGTGATGCAGAGATGGTCCAACATATATAAACCAATAAATGTAATTCATCATGTAAATGGACTAAAAGACAGACACTACATGATCATCTCAGTAGAGGCAGAGAAAGCCTTTGATGAAATCCAACATTCCTTCAGGGTAAAAATCATGGAGAGAGCATGAGGTGAAGGAAGCTTACGCTGACATAATAAAAGCTATATATGACAACCTATATCAAACATTTTACTAACTGGAGAAAATGTCAGGAACAATGCAGGGTGTCCACTCTCTTCACTTCCTCATTTAGTATGTGAGGTCTTAGAGAGCAGGAAGGCAAGATGAGGAAATGAGAAGGATAGCAGGAAAAGAAGTTTAAAAAAGAAACCATTTTGTAGATGATACAATTCTTTACATAATTGGCCATAAGATCTCCACACACAAAAAAAAAGTCTCAGAGCTGATAAACTCTTCATCAAAGTGGCAAGATATGAAATTAGCAGACAAAAACGAGCTGCTTTCCTATCTACCAATGGCAAACATGCCAAGAAAGAAATTGGGAAGACAACCCCATTCATAACAGCCATTCACAAAATAAATAAATAGAATAGCTGTCACTAAGTCTAACTAAGGAAACCAAAGACCTCTACACTGAAGAAATAATTGAGGAAGATACTGGAGGACAGAAAGACCTCCTGTGTGCATAGATCAGAAGAACTAAGCTTGTAAAAATGGTCTCCCACCAAAACCTACCCCAGATCCAAAAATGGCCTCCTACCAAACCTACCCACAGATCCAAAAATGGCCTCCTACCAAACCTACCCATGGGTCCAAAAATGGCCTCCTACCAAAACCTACCCACAGATCCCATGAAATCATACTAAAAATTCCAGGGCCATTCTTCACAGATAAAGAAAACCCAATAAAAAATAAATATGGAGGCACAAAAGACCAATGTAACCAAATCAATACCAAACAGTAAGAATACTGCAGGAGGCATCACCTTACCTGATTTCAAATTATACTGCAGAGTGACACTAATAAAAAGGAGCATGGTACTGAAACAAAGCCAGACAAATTGATGGAATAGAGGGTCCAGTTATAACTGCACAAAGCCAGATGATCTTTGTCAAAGGAGAAACACACACAAACACATATGCATGTGTGAACACACACAGGCACCCCAAAACCTAGATATTCAGAAAAATGAAGCTAGAACCTTACCTCTCATACTGCACAAAACCTAATTCCAAGTGGATCAAGGATTCAACATAAGTCCGATACCAAGACTTCTGGTAGAAACAGCAGGAATATGCTTCACCTTAGAGGTACAGATAAGGTGTTTCCAAACAGAACTCTGGTGGTGTGGGAACCGAGACCAGCAATTGACAAAGGGGACCTCATGAAATTAAAAAGCTTCTGTTTATTAAACCATCGAGTGGAGAAGCATCCTACAGAGTGGGAGAAAAATCTCTGCCAGCTGTTCATCTCAAAGAGGATCAGTGTCTAGAATACACAAAGAACTAAAAAGAAAAATCAAAACATTAAGAAAAAGAAAACCCAATTAAAAATGGGGTTTGGGGGTTGGGGAGATGGCTAGATGGCTGCTCTGGTAGAGGACCTGGATTCAATCCCAGCACCCACACAGTGGCTCTCCACTGTCTGTAACTCTAGTCCTAGAGGATCTGATGCCCTCTTCTGGCCTCTAAAGGAACCAGGCATGGATGTGGTACACATTCATGCAGGCAAAACATTCATACACATAAAATAATAAACTAAATAAAATTTTCAGTTATAAGAAAAGAAAGGCTTAGCCAGGCATGTGCAGGAAAGAACAGGAGAAATCAAAGGCTAGGTGAGAACTAAAAAAGGATGCATAGGAAAGCCACGTGAAGACCTTTCTCACAGTCACACAGTAATTTGAGGGATAGCAGAACACATCAATATGAAGACAGATGGGGATGCTGGGGTTAGAGGTATAAGTGAGGGTGAGGAATAGGAGAGAGGAGGCAGAGAGTCAGTTAACCAAAACTAAGGATGCATGAAATAGCATCATGGAAATACACTAGTTAGTAAGTCAATTTCAAAATATAAGTTTTTAAATAGGAGTTTGCTGTGTGTGGAGAGCAAGGAATTCTGCTTCTAGAAGACATGAATTAGTAAATAAAAATCACAGTATCAGGCATGGGGCATCTCCCTCACAGTGTCAGGCATGGGGTCTCTCCCTCACAATATCAGGCATGGGGCATCTCTCTCCCTCACAGCATCAGGCGTAGGACAGCTCTCTCCCTCACAGCACCAGGCATGGGACATCTCTCTCCCTCAGTGTCACTCTCCCTCACAGTGTCAGGCATGGGGCATCTCTCTCCCTCACAGTGTCAGTCATTAGGCATCCCTCTCCCTCACAGTGTTAGGAATGGGGTATCTCTCTCCCTCACAGCACCAGGCATGGGACATCTCTCTCCCTCATAGTGTCAGGCATAGGACATCGCTCTCCCTCACAGTTTCAGGCATTGGGCATCTCTCTCGATCACAGTTAGGCATGGGGTATCTCCCTACAGAACTGTTTGTCAGGGAGGCCACAGAGGTCTCCAGAACAATGGGGACAAGCACTGCTCTTAGTTCCCTGTCATAACCACATGGTAAAATCCCATTGCCAAAGACACTACACAGTCTGGCTATAAGGTGTAGAGAAATAAACCTCAAACTGACCAGGAAACCAGAAGGTAGTTTTATATTTCCAGAAGGTGGCATGCATGTTGCTGGAGTCTTGCTGCATGGGGGACCAAATTCCAGCAGCACAGGGCTCGAAAAGGAATCCACAGGGTCAGTGTACTATGACTTTTTTATCTGAGGGGGTTAGGAAAAAGACACTCACACACTCTCTTGGTGGTTTCCTTCAGATTTTTTCTTATTTTTCTTTTGCATTCTCTATTTTTTATTTTCCTGGTGATTTCCTTCTCTTATGTTTTCCTTCTAACTCTATCTTTATTCTTGATGTTATCCTTCTAATTCCTTCTAACTCTCTCATTCTTGATGTTTTCCTTCTAGTCTGTTTTAACTCTTTCTTTCTTCTTTCCCTTACAGCTTATATACCCCAGCAAAATCTTTCATGCAATATAAAAATTATAATATGGTTACTATTTTTCAAGTGAATGATTACAATGAATACAAGTAAGAAACAGCATGTTTTCCATATCCCTTACATGATTAAACATCTTACGTAATACAGATAAAAAACAAATTATCCCAAGAACTCACATACATTCATACCCAACAACTTGTTATAGATTAAGTGTGTAAGCAAGCTGCATTTTTTACTGGCAGGCTGCATTTAGGGATTACAAAGAAAGTACCAATCCCTTTATTACTTATCTTGAAAGGCAACCTTATAAGGAATCTTAAAGGAATCACAAATCTAAACTTTTATGAAAGAATTAGTTTTACTTTAAATCTTTAGGGTGCATATCCACTCATCAATAGTTGTTTTTTTTTAATATCATGAGATTGAGGGCAAAAATGGGTACAATGAATTAATCATCACCTTTGGTCATCAACCAATCCTAGCAAGAAAGGCATGTCAGCTAATAATAATTGGGCTGCTTTGTTCTTGTTCCCTAACCTTAATGAGTTCCTTATTCAACTATGTACCTTTCTAAAGCTTTAGATTGTCTTCTTGGGTTTTTCACCTTAAAGCTATTTAACAAAAACATTTTAGTCTAACTTTAAGTTATTTTCAAAGTTTTGTTTTAGCTATGATGCACTCTGAAACCTGTGAACACATCTCCCAACATTAAGGTTAAAAGAATTTAAACTAGCTGGTCTACTGGGACTCAGTTGTTTTTCTTAATCATTAACCTAAGCCACAGTCTATATGGCTCGTCAATAGAAACTCATGTGTCTAGCTCTGTGACACTTCCTTGCTTTATTTTTTATCAACAAAATTCTATTTAACTAACATTATTATCATCAATTAGACAGTACAGCTTAGGAAAAAATCATCTTCATAATAATCCACAGGTAAAAATGCCCAGTAGAATGGGATGTTTCCATGAGATAAACACACTACATTACAGGCAGTGGGGATCTCCCCACACCCATTCACACCATGTCAGATACCAGAGAAAGATGGCAGCAGCAAACACGTAAAGGCACAGCAGAAGCAAAAGACACTCTCGGGTCTGTGGTATCGGGGCCTTGCCTACCTGAGATTCACCCATCAGAGATTTGCCTCCTGGTGGGATGACACCCTGAAGTCAACTGCCATCTACTGCTCCTCTGACATGGCCACTGGCACTGGAGGAGAAAAGACATCCATCATCTTACCAAGTACTAGTCCTTGGATGCTACAGAACCCAGCTGCCAGGCAAAGCATGCCCACTGGTATAATAGTTACATCACTCTTATGGGGGTAATCAACTACTTTCCACTTGTCTTTTAGGCCTGTACACAGGAGGGAGTTCAAGCCTGGTGCTATAAATCTGATTCAGACCTTGGCTGGGAGTACATAGGGTGGAACCTACTACTGTTGATTTCTAAATGGTGCTGTCAAATTGCCTTCTAAATACTCAGGTTTATACCCATTGCCTCGGTGTCTCTCAACTTTAGCCAAAGAGGATTCTTTTTTGCTGTGAGCAGCAGTCAACGTAGAGACTTAACAACTGGTCGAAATTCCAAGAATAAGTGACTGTGGGTGCTCAGCTCTAAATGGGACATCTTTACCAATGCCCACCCCCAAAGCTCAGTGAACATGACCAGAGGAGGTAGAAAGAATGTAAGAGGCAGAGGGTAGAGAGGAGTACTGTGAAGTGCTGACCTCTGGAAATGATGTGGCCATTGCACTCATTGCACTGTGTAACCTGCAAAAGATCTACATATGATCAAGCTAGCCAAAATCCCAACACAGATGGGGCAGGAACTTACAAGGCCTCACTCCTAAATGAGGAGCTATTGGAAGTTGAGAGATAGTGGGGGAGGGAAAAATTCTTTTTGAGGATGTGGTCACTGGCAGATTGTCCATTCTCCGATGGATGATCCCACACCCATGCACTATGGGCATCACTAAATGGACTTAGTAGGGAAGGAGGAGGAGGAGAAGGAAGAGGAGGAAGGGGGAGGGGAGGGGTAGGACACAACATTGGGAGATAGATGTGCTGGGGAGACCTGGGGATTTCAGGGGGGAAATAAGGGATGTATGTGCTCATATTTCATTGCATATACATATAAAATTCTCAGAATAAGAAAAATCTAGAAGCTCCTATTTTGATCAATGTTTTTTCTTTAAAATTACATTGTCATTTACAAAATTATCTTTAACCACAAATTTGTATAAAATTTGTATAAAAACAAGCAAACCCAAAGCTTCTTTTGGCATTCATTAAATAGAAAGTGTTCATAAAAGACTGATTATTTTTATCATAAACTCTCTGCCTGACACCAGCTACACCCTTCCAAAATGAATTCATCATAAGGTTCAAAGACCATGTTTGTGCACATGTGTGTGTAAGTGTTTTTGCACCTGTGTACAATCAAGAGGACAGCGAGTGTCCTGCTGTTTCCCTCTCTCCTTATTCCCTTGAGGCAGAGTCTCACCCTGTGCCTGGAAATAGGCTGGCCCCCATCAAGCCCCAGCAATTCTCCTGTGTCTGTCTGTCCCAGTGCTGAGGTTACAGGTGAGCACACAATCAAGCCTGATGTTCTACCTGAGTGCTGGAGGTCCAAAGTCAGGTTCCCATGCTTGTGCATCTGATGCTCTGGCACGGAGACACCTCCACAGCCCCAGAGAGACGGGTCTTTCTTCTAGTGGAATCCCAATCTCACTCCCACTTTGACTAAAGCTGGTGCACTTTCCTCAGCATATTACCAATTCAATACTTGCAGACAGCAGGTGCACACAGGACTGAAGAACTTGGATGCCAAAACTCCTTTGAGAAGAAATCCACCTTCTTTGGCTGCCAAGGGGACCTAGAGAGGAAGTAGTTAAAGGTTGGGCACCTGTAATTAAATAGCAATGTTGCAGCAGAAGCCCTGTGGTGCCTTTGTTTGCTCGTTACAAACATTTGAATCCTACTGTCTACTATCTCTATTCTTGTTGTATAAAAATAATCAATTAGCCAGGCATGGTGGCCCATGCCTTTAATCCCAGAATGTGGGAGACAGAGACAAACAGATATCTGTGAGTTTTAGGCCAGCCTGGTCTACATAGTGAGTTCCAAGACAACCAAGACTACACAGAGAAACCCTGTCTCAAAAAACAAAAACACCCACCCCACCCCCAATATCTTGGGGAACAAAGTTAGGTTTCCTTTCTTTTAAAAATATTTAGGACTTTATTGTTTTGGGCACTTTTGGGGTTACAGGAAAGCTGAGCAGAAGACACAAATGTCCCATATGCCCTGGCCCTGCCCATGGACAGACTGTTATCTCTGTTCCCACTGGAGTAGTCCACTGGCTTTCTCATTGTCATACAAAGGCCACAGTTCTTGATCTATAGCCTACTGGTTTAGACAAATTTATAAGCATACCTACCCACCATTGCACAGCCCCACAAAGTCATGCCACTGCCCTGAAGTCCCCTGGCCACTCCCTGCTCATCCCTCCTTTGCCCCCAAACCCTGGCACTCTGAGGCCTGTTTCCATAGTTTTGAATCTTCCAGAATATCCTGTTCTGTAATCTTGCAGCGTTAGCCTGTCCAGACTGGCTCCTGTCATTCAGCGATAGCGGGGCAAGGGTTTATCTCAGTTTATAGTTTATAGTATGCCATCGAAGGGCAGGAACCTGGAGGCAGGACCTGAAGCAGAGGCTGCAGAGGGCCATAGCTTAGCGGCCTGTTCCTCATGGCTTTCTCACATTGCTACCTTATACTGAGGACCACCTGCCTAGGGAGGCACCACCCGAAGTAGGTCAACTGAAGGACGCAATTCCTCAGTTGAGGTTCCCTCTTCCCGGGAGACTCTGCTTTGTGTCAAGTTGACAAAAACCAGCAACCACAGGTGCCACCACCACCCACTCTCTGAAACAGGGCTTCTTGCTGGCCTGGCACTCACAAAGAGTCTAGGATGACTTTCCAGCAAGCTCCAAAGATCTGCCTGTTTTCACCTCCCCAGTGCTGATGGTACATCTGCACACCATCATGCCTTGATTTTGTTAAGTGCAGACTTTGTTAAGAGTAGATTCAAATGCTTACACAGGAAGCACTTTGCCTTTCTGTACTGCTCTATCCCTAATCCTAACACTAATACTAGTGTATGTCAGAGATCTTTGGGTGCACTTCTTCACTATCTCTACAGTGTGTGTGTGTGTGTGTGTGTGTGTGTGTGTGTGTGTGTGTGCTATCTGTTAAGGTCCTTGGGTTTTTTTTATTAAGGTTGTATATTTTCTTATTGTTAAGGATCAAATTCCCCAGTGTGTGTGCATGTGTGTATATGCATGTATGCATGCATGCATGTGCATGCCTGTGTGTGTGAAGTATCTGTTAAAGTTGTGTGCATGTGTGTGAGTACATTGTGTGTATGTGCACCTGTGAATTCCGTATTGTAGCATGAATCTTAAAAGTTCTTATTAATAGAAATCAAACCTGAGCCGGGTATTGGGGTGAACACTGGAAGGTCAGAGACACAGAATAAGCCACAGCTACCTCACCTCGCTGGATCCTCAGCTGGTCTTGCTTCCTCAGACTGGAAGCCTCTATGTCTTCATATACAAATGACTCTCAGCTGAACTGCTACTGGAAGCCTGAATGCTTAACCAGGCCAAATGCTTCTCCAGGCCAAATGCCTCTCCAGGGCAAATGCCTCTCCAGGGCAAAAGCCTCTAGTTTCTGGTCCTCACGCCTTATATACCTCTCTGCTTTCTACCACCACTCCCTGGGATTGAAGGCTTGCTTTCTGGGATTAAAGGCGTTGGTCACCATGCTTGGGTGTATCCTTGAACACATGGATTTCTGCCTCTGGAATGCTAGGATTAAAGGCGTGTGCTACCACTGCCTAACCTTTAATATTGTGGCTGTCCTGTTCTCTGACCCCAGATAAGTTTATTAATGTACACAATATTTTGGGCAATACAATACCACCACACCGTATGTAGGCTTTTGTTTTAGTCTGGTCTTATTTGTTGAACGATAGTTGTTTCCGCATTGTGTTAAGGCTTTTGTTCCCTTGTCAAACATCATTTGCCTATTTTTGTATGGGTTTCTTCCTGGTGATCTGTTTGTGTAGAGCTCACCAAAATCACCCTGTATTGGTTGTTGCAACTTTATAGCTAGACTTGAAGTGTGCCACCAGAAGTCCTAAACTTCATTGTACTGTACGGTGTTGGTGTTGGGTATTTTGTATTTTTTTTCTTCTCCACTCAAACTTCAGAATCAGTTGTTTGACATCCACAAAATAACTGCCTGGGATTTATCATGCAAATAGACAGATCTGCCATTTGACAAAGTTAATGCTTTCCACCTAACCAGAGGCAAAGCTCTCCCTACACTTAATTCCAATTGTCCGTCAGTCTTACAGTTTCCCTCCAATAGATCTTGAAGATGTGTTTCTCAGGTACACATGCCAATGCTTGACTTTTTAGAGGCACTGGTGTCAACGGCACTGTGGTCTTTATTTACATTTTACTTTTCATTTACGTTATAAAAAAAGTGACAGGTTTGGGGATGGAGAGATGGCTCAGAGGCTCAGAGCACTGGCTGCCCTTCCAGAGGATGCAGGTTCCGATCTCAGCACCCACATGGCAGCTCACAACCATCCATAACTCCAGGTCCAGGGGATCTGGTGCCCTCTTCTGGCCTTCATGGTCACCAGGCACACCGGTGGTATATAGACATACATGCAGGCAAAACATTCAAACACATAAAAATACAATGTTTGGAGTGATAGTCTCCTATCTATTGTACTGCAATGTTGTCTCTGAGTACTTGGTAGTGCCAGGGTATTTGGTAGATCTTCCAAATGCCCTTTGTGGAGAGCAAAGCTGGCTTTACCTCCTCCTCCCAAACACCCCGTTGTCACACACACTAGGAAGAACCTTCCAGAACAATGTTAAAGGTATCTACGAGGCTCATCCCTTTCTCCTCCCCATCTTCCTGGGAAAATTAGATCTCTCCATTCACTGTGCTCTGGGTTGCCATGCCCCTGTGGTGGGGTTTGTCTTTGTTCTCTATTAACTTAAGGACCTTCTCATTTATTCACAATGTACTGTAAGGTTGTTTTTTAGGTTTGAATCTTCCCACTTATTCACAATGTGCTCCATGGTTGTTTTTCAGTAGTGAACTCATGCTGAATTTTGTGAAAGGCTTTTCTGCATTTGTTATGAAGGTTCCTCCTTGGTAGCTGATGTGATAGGTTTCACAAATTCAGTATGGAGTCCACTTTGCATATTGGGGCAATCCCCACTTAACTGCAGTGTATAATTCCTTTTTTTCTTCTTCTCAAACACATTTACCTCTACTAATGTTCCTTTAGCTTTTCCTGCATCCGCATATTATGGTGTGCTGACCTTCCTTTGAATCTGCCCTTCTCACGCTGTAAACAAGGCTGGTCATCTTTTCTTATGATTAGGAGTCATTTGCAATTCTTGTCTATGAATTCCCTGTTTATGTTTTCACGTTGTGGTTGTTTTAAAGAAAATGGCCTCCATAAGGAGTGGCACTATTAGGAGGTATGGCTTTGTTGGAGTAAGTGTGGCCTTGTTGGAAGAGGTGTGCCACTGTGGGAGTGTGCTTTGAGGTCTCCTACACAGTTTATTTCCTATTACCTGCTAATCAAGATATAGGACCCTTAGCTCCTTCTCCAGCACCATGTCGGCCTGCACACTGCCATGTCCTGCTGTGATAATAATGGACTGAACCTCTGAACTGTGAGCCAGCGTGAATTAAATGTTTTCTTTTATAAGAGTTGCCATGGTCATGGCGTCTCTTCACAGCAATAGTGACACTAAGAAACATGTGAGTTTTTAGATTTGGTTTTTGTTGAAGTCTTCTCAGAGATTAAGAATTCTCTACACATAACATAATATTTTGGAGCTGGGGAGACAGCTCTGTAGGTAAAGCACTTACCCTGCAACCATGAAGACCTGAGTTTGGATCCCGAGCACTCACGTAACAGTTGAGAATGGCAGTGCACGCTGTAATCACAGCACGGGAGGGGCAGGGACAAGGGGACCCACGGGGCTTGTCCGCGAGCCAGTCGCGACAGGCTCAGTGAGAGAACGGTCAGAGAACAGAAGGTGGAATGTGACTGAAGGAAGGCACTCAACTTTGACCTCTACATGCATGTGAACATAAGTACAGATCCACGTGTGTACACACGTGCACACAAAGAAATTCAAGGTCATCCTTGGCAACTTAGTGATTTTGAGACAAGCCTGGGCTACACAAGACCCCTATTAGTTTGTGTGTGTGCGCGCACGTGTGTGTGTGTGTGTGTGTGCGTGTGCGTGTGCGTGTGTGTGTGTGTGTGTGTGTGTGTGTGTGTGTGTGTGTGTATGATACTCCAGATCCACATCTATTGACTGTCGGCGTATTTTGTTCATAGTTGCAATGGAGCAGCCTTACTCACTGGCTAATTTCTGGAGATTTAAGTTGATTCTGATTGGGGCAATTATGAATTATGGCAAACAAAACTCACAAGCATTTCTGTGCTCGTGTGTGTGAGTATTTATTTTCAGCAAACACCTGGGAGCAACCCTGCTGAGACAGAGGCCTGTTTGTCAGCATGAGGCACATCTGGAGCAGCTGCACCACCTCCCACTGGCACCCACACAGGGTCAGATGATATATCACAACTCTACTCATGCACATGTCTAATTTATGTTTTGATTTGCACGTTGGAAATCATACATCCTGCATTAACCAAAAGATGTTTTCAACCAGTGATTTTTCTTTTTTTTTTTTCCTTCGAAACAAGGCCCCTCTATGCAGCCCTAGTTGACCTGAAACTCATTGAGTAGACCAGGCTGGCCTCAAATTCACAAAGATCTACCTGCCTCTGTCTCTGTGGTGCTGAGATTAAAGGTGTATGCCACCATGCCTGGCTGGCTGTGACTTTTCTTAAAGACCGCAAAAGCCTGTCTCAAGCCCAGAACTGCTGTTTTAGGAAACCATTTGATTGTAACTTGAGATGGCCACAAGGGGGAGCCCCAACTATTTCTTCCAGGTTTAACTGGAGAAAATTCATTTTCTAGGAAACAAATTCTTAAGTCCCTAGAACCCACTGAGGACACCAGGTATATAAACTGATGACATGATTGCTCCAAGGTATGGCTGAAAGGAAGGTTTTTATTAAGGATATGAGAGAGGGAACAGGCAGGGGCATCTGGAAGAGTCCAGAGCAGAGAAATAACGTGGTAGACTGAAAATGGCCAGCAGACTGGATTTGGCCATGGGAGTGGGGAGAGATGAAGACAGAGTGCAGCAAGAGAGGGACCAAGAGAATGCACAGCCCACACTGCAGAGTTCGAAGGCCGAGGAGCTGGGGGAGAGGGGAGGCTCTGAGCTGGAGAAGGTTAGGCTAACGGCAGGGCGAGCAGAGCAGGATGCCAGCATGGACTCCGAAATGTGTAACTGGTGCTTGTGATACTGAGGGGCCTGGAGGACAGCATGTGCTTTGGTATGCTGATAGGTACCACAAATAACCATTTGTCCCTTCTGCCAGTGATAAGGAAATGGCTCCTTTGGTAGAGGGCAACAGGCTTCACAAGTTCCAGAGGAATGCTGGGTTTTGTCTAACTGACAGAATTTGGACTTGACAGTTGAAAGCCACTAACAAGACACCCTGAGTCATGCTCTGCAGTGCAGGGTCTCATCAGTGAAACCGTTTTTGTTATTGTTGCTGTTTACACAATTCATCCATAAGAAAAGTCTAAGGATGGATCATCCCCATGCGCATGCACAAACACACACACACACACACACACACACACACACACACACACACACACCACATCCCAAACAGTCCTCCAGTCCCTGTCTGGGAGT
Organism: Peromyscus attwateri; assembly: GCA_902168425.1. Classification (NCBI taxonomy): domain Eukaryota; kingdom Metazoa; phylum Chordata; class Mammalia; order Rodentia; family Cricetidae; genus Peromyscus; species Peromyscus attwateri. The sequence goes on along the minus strand of CABHPP010125937.1, from coordinate 24,872 downwards.
CATGGCACAGCTAAGCATTCATAAGGTGCACTGCTCTGGAGATGCTCGAATTGCTCTGACGAAGGTCATGGAGACCACCAAGGGACTGTATGTGACCACTCCACTGTGGCCATGATGAGGATGGGAAGAACTGGGATGTGGCCGCCGAGGGCCTGGACTTTGAGATTAATATAAAGAAAACAGAGGAAAACTGGAAGCTGTTCCACACTGACTTCATTTAACAGATCATGTGTTAAAAGCTGGTCCATACAAACTGGAGAAGTACAGACTCTGCAAAGGTCCTGTCATGGCTCCACACAGGGTGGCCAGATGTCTTGGTGGCTCTTTCCCCAACTAACTGGCCACTCCCAGTCTTAGGTGTACTTTCTCATTCTTACACAGTCTATTTCTAACCACATATCCTGGAATGGAAGAGCCTGGAATGGGGTTGCATCTGAACTCAGACCCTGGGACTCACACAGGGCATGTGCTAGTCAGCTAAGAACCACCCACATGCCAGAAGCAGGTGCTCCCCCATCCCCTAGCCTGCCTTCAATCCATCATCACTAATGGCCAAGGCAACAGGTTTCCACCTTCGCATACTTTCCCTGTGCACATGCTCCACACCCCTGTAAAGCCACCATTACAGCCTGGCCTATTGCCATCTCCATCCCCACTAAGAGGAAGTCTTTTGTGACATTGTCCCCATGGTGTGATTTCTGTGGCATTCGTTGGCCCCAATTGCCAAGATGCTCTTTCATCGCAAAACACTTGCAGCATACTTTCCCTTTTCTTTCCTTTTCAGAGACCAGCCAAAGTGCAAGCATGCTTTCCTTGACACTCTGAGCTTCCTGTTCCTGAAGGGATGATGCCCCCTGCTGGCAGCTGCTGGAATGTTCAGCATGAGTGTTGTATTGTTTTCCCCCCATGCTTGAATAAAATTGTCCTCAAGCTTCAGTTTGAGTCAGGCCTATCCCAGCAACACCCCGGGCCCTGGTATCAACTTCTGTCTTTGTTGGGTTTCTATTGCTGTGAAGAGACATGATGACCACAGCAACTCTTATAAGAAAAACATTTAATTGGGGTGGCTCACTTACAGTTTCAGATGTTCAGTCCATTATCATCATGGCGGGGAGCATGGCAGCATGCAGGCAAACGTGGTGCTGGAGTAGCTGAGAATCCTACATCTTTCAGGGAATAAGAAGTCAACTGACACATGGGTGTATACTGAGCGTAGGAAACCTCAACTCTTGCCCCACAGTGACACCCTTCCTCCAACAAGGCCACACCCACTGTAACAAAGCCACACCTCCTAACAGTGCCACCCTCTATGAGATTATGGGGGGCCAATTACATTCAAACTACCACATCATAGGTGAAGTAAAGGAGGAAGTCCAAGACCTGAAGTCCAAGGCATTCTAAAGACTCAGGGGGACTGAAAAAGGAAGACTCAAGCTGTTCAGTGGATTGTCATCACACTGGACATGGGTCAAGGCTAAAAGCTGGAGGAGACACAGTGTGCCTGGTACCAGGGCTTTCAAATGAAACCAGAAGGCAGAAACTGTGCTCAAAAATGAAGTCTTGCCCAAGAGAAATGGTTAGAGATGGGTACCTCCACTCTAAGAGTACCAGAGACTCGGGGAAACATATAAGCAGACTGAGAGGGATCACTCACCAATTGCCACTTATGGATGGAGGGCCAAGCATTGGCCGGCTAGAAGGTGGATCTGTATCAGGTGGAGCAGGCAGGAAGGGTCCCAGTGGAGCCTTAGATCACTGGTGAGCAGGGGAATGTCAGGCACCGGCAGAGCCTACAGTCATCAACACTGACGTTAGGATTTATGGGCAAAGTCCATTGGTGGATCCGAGCCAAGGAATGCCGTAAAGAGATCATCACGCCATACAACAGCTCTCATGCAAGAAATTTATTGGGGGTGGGGAAGCTATCTCAGAGTGGGGACATAAGAGAGAGACAGACAGACGGAGACAGACAGGCAGACAGAGTGAGAGAACAAGAGAGACTGTGATGAGAAGAGGCTTTTAAGGGTACTACTCATGCCACACAGAGAGAATACACAACTCAAAGCTACAGTGGAAATGGGCTGCACCTGGCAGCAGCGGCTGTCGGAGCTGAGTCCCTCAAGGACAGCCTGGGGGAGTGCCTGATTTTTATCAGGTTCTGTTCCCCCACAGCAGGGCAGGCTACACGTAATGTAGGTCTTCAGATGTATATCCAGGGACCTCCTTGGCCTCTGGAAACGAGATGGAGACTGCCACCTTCCATGCAGGTCGCATACCTCACTAAAACCAAGAGCTTGCTTAGTGTTCAGAGCCGTTGCTTGATGAGAGTCAGGGTCACAACCGATGTCTCATTACACCCAGCTCCCCAACATCCTGGGGCAGAGGACAGAGAGGTAGAGCGGGAAATAAGTGATGAAACAAAGGCCTGGTGTGAAAAGTGCCACGTGTAATTCGGGGGCACTCATCCCCTCCTGGTCCTGGCACAGTCTCAGGTGAGAAACACAGGCTCCATGTTTGTGACTGAGTCAATGACCATTATCAGGGTTTTACATGAAGTTTGGGTCCAACCTTGATTGAATGTCCACGTTGATCACTAGAAAAATGAAGTTCTGATTTTATTTTTAAAGCTAGCATCCCTATGACAGCTATTAACGTGAGCTGAATGAACAGTCAAGACTACCAGGATCCCCCCCC
>CABHPP010125937.1:0-22078 GCA_902168425.1 Peromyscus attwateri | reverse complement strand
TTCCTGGGCACAGGGCACCTGGTGCCCTCTAGTGGACACTTAGGTTATTCTAACCCTTCAGGTTTGTAGAATCGGCTGTATTCTTTGTAGCAGCCATTAGAGGGAGCCATAGTCCGTGCCAAAACTGCAAGACAAATTGCTCTATAAGACTCAAAATCTCCTTACAAGGAAGGGACTGTGTAGACAGAAGTTTCTGCCCGGCCAGGTCCCTCAGCTGTTCAGTCCCAAATAAACACACAGAGGCATATATTAACTATAAACTGTTTGGCCTATTGCTCAGGCTTATAACTAACTAGCTCTTACACTTAAATTAACCCATAACTCCTTTTCTCGGTTCAGCATTCTTAGCTTACTTCCTCTGCATCCAGCTGGTGACTCTGTCTCTTGAGAGTCACTACCTTTCCTCTTCCCACCCTTCTCCTAATCTGGTCACACCCCACCACACACACACACACACACACACACACACACACACACACACACACACTTCCTGCCTGGTTACTGGCCAATCAGCGTTTTATTAAACCAATAGGAGTGACAAGTCTTTACAGTGTATACGAGTATTAGCCCACAGCAGGACTGGGGCAAGGACTTCCCTGTTCCACACCCCCCCCCATAGCTCCTGGATGTTTAAGGTTTAGAACTTTGCTACTATGTATTCTTTGGAGAAGAAGCCAGCATCCTGGAAACATCCTGATAGGGGCCTGACCACCTGGAACACTCTCACCAGCCTTCTCCTGGGCAGTCCTAACTGATTGGCATCCAGACCAGACTGCTGCTTGGGTGAATAAACACAGCAGCCCTTCCCCTCTCACAGACCCTTCTGAGATGTGACTCTAGCAAACGTTCTTCCAGGTGGCAGGATTCTCACCTAGGGAAGTGAGTTTATACCAAGAAGATTATTGGTGGCTTCTCCCCACCCACTTCCCCGTCTCCTACTGGGAAATCAGAGAGCTTGATTCTGCTGTGAAATTTCCATCCTCCAAATGTGGGCCTGGATCTCTTTTCACCACTCCCACCCTCCTGTCTGTATGTGGTGCTTGGGTCTGAAGTCTCTTCAGAGTCTCAGCCATACAGTTGTGTATATGTCTGCATGGGGTATTGACAACTCTTATCATAAATTCATTACCCACAAGTCTGCCTCAGTGTCTTCTTGAACTGCCACATTTGAAGTCTTTCGCTAGTAGACCCTGGGCCTATCCAGGTCACCTCCTGTACCCTCAACTCATTATTATGCAAGAAGTCTGCCAAATGAAGATGGATGCTGGTCACTCTAAGAGACATGATCCACAGTCTAGAAAAGTCAGGCCAAACTCCCTACAGTCCTTTCTCTGGAAGCAAAAGCTAAAAAGCCTTGCTGTGCTATGGCCTCACAGCCCTTTGCCCTCAAAGCTGCAAAAGCGTTATTGCCCCACTCAGTACCTGACCGTTTGTGTAAAGTCACACAGACTAAATATGATTGGCCTAAGAAATAAATCATCATTGTTGTTTCAGTATGAAACAAGCTCAAAGCTCATCAAAGAGTCACTGGGCCCTTCTTACCTTGCAGGAAGCACTGAAGAATCAGCCTGCCTCTGTCTTAGGCTTAAAAACCATCTTATAGTAAAGAAAAACTAGGTTCATTCCTGTTTATAATTAAACCTCTGTTTCTCAAGGATTGAGATCAGTCCCACCTATAACCTTAACTACAAATGGTTCTGTACAGCCTGTTCTAGGAATTGCAACCATATCCTGTAGGCAGAAGTTTCTATCCGGCAAGCTATTCCCAAGTAACCACAGAGAGGCTTAATATTAATTACAAATTCTTGGCCAATAGCTCAGGCTTGTTACTAGCAAACTCTTACATTTTCATTCCACCAATATTTTTATCTACACTTTGCCACATGGCTTGGTACCTTTTCTCTGTATAGCATGTCCATCTTAGTTCTTTCTGCATCTGCTTGCAACTCCTCTGACTCTGCCCTTCTTCTTCCCAGTGTCCTTAGTCTGGTTTTCCTGCCTAACCTTATCCTGTCCAGCTATTGGCCAGTCAGCTTCTTTATTGAACCAATAACAGGGTAATTTATACAGTGTACAGAAGAATTATTAAACAGCAATACCCTGTTAATTCCAACAGTGAGAATAAGACCACTACCACAATTTGAGCCAAATTTGAAGTAAGCTTTTTTTTTTTTTTAAATTGGGGCACACCCAAGAGCTGGCCAGCAACTGCCTCCTAAGTCAGATTAAAGAGAGCAGCCCTGAATCCATCTCTTGAGCCCCTTTTAAGGAGTAAAATCACAAGTAGTTTTACAGAAAGGAGACAATGGGACAATAAGGAAATACAAAATAATCTTTTTTTAAAAAATCATGTGGTTACCATGTGATTAGGAACAAGGAGGGTAAGGTTATTCTAAAAAACAAACCAAGGTCATGAGTTGAGGAAGGTCAAGTTCCAGGAAACAGAGAGCAACTCAACTCTCATAGTAAATAGAAACTTACTTTTAAAATACAGTGTAATGGCCCCTGCCTTCAAAATGGAGTCAGGTCGGTTCCCCATTCCCCCATTGACTTGTGTTTCCCTGTCAAATCTTTGATAGGGGATATCTTAATAATATCATAGTGCAGCAATGATTCTAGAATTGTTCATCTGATGGGTGATCAAGCTAGTGACACATTGGAGGGCACAGGGCCCGATTATGATAACTAGTAGAAATAATATTAGAGGGCCAATGAAGAGGGAGAACCATCTTAGCCATATTGGCCAGTCTAAATTTGTTTGAGAGATTTTGTCTATTTCTTTATGTGGATTATCAGTTAGGTTATCAATATTCTGAGAGAAATCAGAGAATGTGTTAAAATAGCACATTCCAGTAAATTGCTGGCAACCAGGATTATGTTTAAGTAACAGGTAATCTATAGTAGCTCTATTTTGAAGAACAGATGTTCTCGGTTCTCCCATGTGTTGATTAATTTGATTTCTGCTAACATTTTTGCTGTAATATTCATAGCTTTTGAAATTAGATGGGCTATTTAGAAACTTCTCTTTGTAGTCCAACAACAAGTCTTGGAACAGGTAACAGAATGGCTGTGGTAGCAGCAACTATAGTGGGATCTGATGGGGATGTCGCTCTGTATGTTGTGAAAATGTGTTGTTCTGATTGGTTGATAAATAAAGCTGTTTGGCCAATGGTGAGGCAGAATAAGGTTAGGTGGGACATTCCAACTAGAGAAAGAGGAAGGAGAAAGAAAGAGCAGGGGAGATGCTGCCACCAGGAGAAGCAAGATGTAAAAGTACCAGTAAGCCACAAACCATGTGACAGAGTATAGATTTATAGAAATGGGTTCATTTAAGATGTGAGAACTAGCTAGTGAGAAATCTGAACCATTAGGCCACATCATTTGTAAATAAATAATAAATAATAAAGCTTGTGTGTATTTATTTGGGTCTGAGTGGCTGTGGGGCCAGTGGGTGAGAGAGTTTTGTCCTGACTGTGGGCCAGGTGGGATACAGGAAAACTTCTAGCTACAGGGATATAATAGAGGCAAGGAATCATTGTAATTTTCAGAAAGCACTCCTGTAATTCTATGAACAGATTGTAAAGATTTGCCGAGTAAAATAGGTGTAACATGCCCTATCCCACATAAGCCCTTTTATCCTGCTGTGAGTATGGAATAAGTATTATTTTCACAGAAAAAGTCCATCCTAACGGCAATTGTTTACCAAAGGGGAGGATATGATAAGAGGCGGAATTACAATAAAAAGGGACATTTGTGCAATCAAAATATAGAGCGTAAAGGAAAAGACTTCATCAACAGGAACAGCAGCCATAGAACATCAGGCACAGCTTTTAAAACACTAGTTGGGACATGTTTCATTTTGTCCCCCATTATCCTTGTATAATTTTCATTAGAAACTCCTATCCATATAAATTTCTTTTTAAGAGCCCAGAATTGAGGGACCTCCTTGACACAGAAGGAGTTTTCTCACTGGATTTTTAGTGCTAGATGGACCCAGAGATTATATTCTATTTGATTAGTTACAGACAGGGCTACTCATCATATGTTAAATTCAGTTGAAGTGATTAGTTAATCTTCTCTTCCCCTTCTTATTTTAGCACACCCATAATTTCCATTATTAGAGCCATTTAAAGAATATGTGATTATGCTGAAGTCTGCATTATTGCAGTCAGATTAGTCCATCCCAAGTATCCTCCATCCATCTGACTAAAGACTATTTGTTCCCCTTCTTTTGTCTGAACTATGGGCCCTGCTGGATAAAGGCAATCTTTTGCATGGCAAGACGATATCAGGGTGTTCTATATGATAGGAATGCCTTTTGTTCCCCCCGTCAAGATGTATTTAGGTTCTGTTTGCATAGATTGAAAACAAAACTGTTAGTTATAGAACAATCATGATGCAAATTTCAACAGTAAGAACACAAAGTTATGTTAGACAGTCAAGCCTTGGAAAGTTTGATTTTTAATGGTCCTTTTTCAGTCACTTCTACCTCTGGGGGTAGGCTCCTCTTCCATGGGCTCCTCAGGTGCCTTCTTGAAGTGTGAGTGATGAATCCAGGCAGAAATAGCAGTGACTTTAATAGCAGTAGGAGTCCAGAGAATCATGATGTAAGGTCCTTTCCATCTAGGTTCAAACGGGTCAGTTTTGAAGCAGCAGAGAAATACAGCATCTCCAGGCTGGAACAGGTGATCAGGTGGGTGGTACCCAACAGGTTGAGCAGCCTGGACCTGAGGGAAAATCTTATCTAAAGTCAATTGCAATATTTTTAAAGACTCAGAGATTGGAGTGGGGCAGTCTATTAACAGTCTGGCATCTACCCAAGGGATCATGGGAGGTGGTTGCCCATAGACTGTTTCATAAGGTAGGGAGTACATTGGACTCTGAGAAGGGCATAAAACAAGAGATCAACCCAGTTACTACCAGTTTCAAGAGTATATTTAGTTAAAAGATCCTTTAAAGTTCTATTCACTCTAATTATCCTGAGCTCTGAGGATGATACATACAATGAAGTTTCCAATTTCTGTTACAAGCCTTACAGAGCAATTGAGATAACTTGGCCATGAAGGCTGGGCCATTGTCAGACTCCAGAGATATAAGATAGAGCTATAAAAAAATTAGACCCCAAAAGGTACAACTAAGGAGAGATCAATTGAAGACTCTTAATGATTTTCAAAAGTTGTTAGGAAGCATTTCCAACTTACTGGGTATCATGGGAATACCCAAAGATGGACTACAAAATTTGGCTAATACTCTAGAAGGGGACAAAGAATTAAATAGTCTAAGAGAATTATCAGCCGAAGCTGAGAAGGAATTGGCTCTAGTAGAAAAGTCAATTCGAGAAGCACATGCGGATCATGTGGATCCAGAACTTAAATGCATTCTTGTCATATTCCCCTCCAGACATTCCCCAACAGGTATTTTGATGCAGAGGGAAGATATTATATTGGAATGGATATTCCTACCACGTAAACCAAATAAGAAATTAAAGACTTATATAGAAAAGATCTCTGATTTGATTCAAAAAGGTAAATTAAGACTATGCCAGTTGACAGGAATGGACCCAGCAGAAATTGTAGTACCTTTAACTAATGAGGAAATTTCATCACTATGGAAAGATAATGAATACTGGCAGAGAGCTATGGTGATATTTTAATTGTACTGGAATGTGATTTTATTTGTATGTTAATAAATAAAGTTGCCTGGGGGTCAGAGCTAATAGCAAGCCATAGCAGAAGCCGGGTGGTGGTGGTGCACGCCTTTAATCCCAGCTCTTGGGAGGCAGAGCTAGGTGGATCTCTGTGTGTTCAAGGATACAGCCAGCATGGAGACACACGCCTTTAATCTCAATACCAACCATAGAAGACCTGGAGGTCTGTACAGACAGGCAGTGATGAGGAGGTCATGTGGTTGGGTTTACAACCAATGAGAAGGCAGAATAGAAAGTCTATAAAAAAGACAAACAGACAAGAAGTAGGTCTCTTGCTGAAGAGGACAACAGCAGCAGTGAAGGGTAAGGTTTTTAGCTCTGACCTCTTGGGCTTTCATCTCTGCACTGGCTCTGTGTTTCTTATTTAACAAGACTCTTCATCTACAGAAAGCCTGCAGTAACTTTTTGGGAGAGATTAATAACCATTATCCCAAAAGCAAGAGAATAGAATTCATAAAGAAGACTTAATGGGTCCTTCCTCACATGTACAACAAAAGCCAGTTTCTGGAGTCCTCACATTCTATACTGATGCAAATAAATCAGGGAAAGCAGGATACAAATCAGGAGACTTAAGTAAAGTGGTACAAGTCCATACAACTCTGTACAAAAGGCAGAACTGTATGCCCTTCTTATGGTACTGATGGACTTCACAGAACCCCTCAATATAATCACTGACTCTCAATATGCAGAGAGAGTTGTTTTACATATTGAAACTGCTGAATTTATTCCTGATAATACAGAATTAACTTCATTATTCATACCATTGCAGGAAATCATCAGAAAAAGGGAACATCATATATATGACACATATCAGATCCCATACAGGTCTGCCAGGACCTCTAGCACAAGGTAATGATGAGATTGATCAGTTACTAATAGGTAATGTGCTAGACGCCTCAGAATTTCATAAGAAACACTATGTAAATAGCAAAGGTTTGAAGAAGGAATTCTCCATCACTTGGCAACAAGCTAAGGATATTGTGAAAAAATGTCCTACTTGTTCCTTCTATAACCAAACTCCATTACCTGCAGGGAGCAATCCAAAAGGTATACAAAGAAATGAAATTTGGCAGATGGATGTGTTTCGTTTTGCAGAATTTGGAAGATTAGAGTATGTACACCATACCATTGACACCTATTCAGGATTTCAGTGGGCAACTCCTATGAGTTCTGAAAAGGCTGATTCTGTGATTACACACCTATTAGAAGTTATGGCCATCATGGGAATACCTGCACAAATTAAGACAGACAATGCCCCAGCATATGTCTCCAATAAAATGAGACTTCTTTGCTTATTACAATATAAAGCATGTTACAGGTATACCACACAATTCCACAGGCCAAGCAGTCATAGAAAGATCCAATCGAACTTTAAAGAATATGCTAAATAAACAGCAACAGGATACAATGGCTCCTAGAAATAGATTGCATAGTGCTTTATTAACCTTGAATTTTCTCAATGATGATGAGAAAGGAACAACAGCTGCGGAGAGACATTGGACGACAGACAAAACTCCTGAGCTAAACCAACCGGTTTATTTCAAAGATGTGTTGACCTCAGAATGGAAACCTGGATATTTCCTATGTTGGGTAAGGGGTTTTGTTTTTGTTCCCTACCCCAACCTTTGATTGTTAAATTTTTCTTACAACTTGTAGAGATGTCACATTGGTGGATGAGCTTTTACTTCTCCTCAGCCAATAATGAATCATTTACATTTTGAGGCAAGGTTACCTCAGGGTACTTACTATGGAAGAAATTCAAATCCTGGTTGAGTGCTTCATCAAAGATGGTGGGAAAGTTCTTGAACCCTTGAGGCACTCTGGTCCAGGTTAGTTGTCCTGCTATCCCCAGTTCAGGGTTAGCCCATTCAAATGTGAAGATGAGCTGACTTACTTTTGATAGAGGGATAGAGAGGAATGCATCTTTTAAGTCCAATACAGTGTAAACTTTATGCTCTGGTGGTAATAAACTGAGCAAACTATAGGAATTTGGAATGGTTGTGTGGCAGGTGGGGAGAAGTAGGAGGCAGATGAGAATGGGAGGCAGGTGGAGAGTGGTAACCAGGTGAGGAGGAGTGGGAGGCAGGTGGGAATGGGAGGCGGGCCTGTTGCTGAATACCTCACTCCCTGCCTAGAGTGGATCACAGAATATCTTGTCTGGGTAGAACAGTGACCTTTAAACAGGGAGAAATTAACTATTTTTCTTTGTTTGTTTGTTTGTTTTTTCGAGACAGGGTTTCTCTGTGTAGTTTTGGTGCCTGTCCTGGATCTCATTCCGTAGACCAGGCTGGCCTTAAACTCACAGAGATCCACCTGGCTCTGCTTTCCGAGTGCTGGGATTAAAGGCATGCACCACCACTGCCCGAATGAAATTAACTATTTTACAGCAACCAGTTAAACATCAATTAGACATGGGACACATTTGTCCCTCTAGAAGCCCCTGGAACATCCTCATTTTTGCAATTAAAAAGAAGACCAGGACTTGGAGGCTCCTCCAGAATCTGAGAGCAATTAATAAGACCAAGAAAACTGGGGACTCACCTCAGCATGGCCTCCCCTTTGCCTCTGCCATACCAGTAAATACCCCAATATTAGTTTTAGACATAAAAGATTGCTTCTTTTCAATACTTCTTCATGAACAAGATTGCAAGCATTTTGCCTTTTCAATATCTAAAATCAACAACTCGGAACCATCTGATAGATATAAGTAGATTGTACTCTCTGAAGGTAGGGCCAATAGCGGACTATTTGTGAGGAAGCCCATGCATTAAAATCCCTTATTAAATCAGGTCTCCATGTATATTATTACCTATTTCCTATATGTATATGACCTATTAATGTATCAGGACAAAAGACAGGACCAAAAACTAACCTTAGAGAATCTTAAACAGCAAGCCATAAAGGCCCTTAAAGAAAGAGGCTTTACGTATGATAGCATAAGATAAGATCCAACTTGTCTCCCCCATCACAATGCTGAGGACAGAAATTACCCTCACCTCAGTCCGACCAGCTAAACCTGTTATTCACCTTCCCAACCCACCAACTTTAAATCACCTTCAAAGCTTCCTAGGCAATATTAACTGGCTGAGGCCTTGGCTCCCCATAATGACCAGCCAATTGCAGCCTCTATTTGTTCTACTTAACGATGACAAAAACCTCTTCTCTCCTCTCCCTGACACTAGAAACTAAAGATGCCCTTTGTTCTATTAACAATTATGTTAAAGACGCTCCCCTGGCCTGTTATGATCAATAATAGTCAATCCAAGCTCTTATATTTAATTCCTTGCCCATGGTAGTTGGCACCCTCTATCAGTCTCAGAGGATCTTAGAATGACTCCTTACACCAGTACAGGGAGGTCCTCAACTATTAACCAAGGTCAATACTTTATCCAACATGATAAGGACAGGAAGAGAATGTACTTTACAAAATATGGGAAAGGAACTTGATATAATTATTCTACCCTTCCCCTTTCCAGGCATCCAATGGCTCCTAAGAAACCACATTTCTTTTGCTAACTGTTTTATTAGCTTTCTAGGACAAATAGATAATCACTAACTACCCCACGGATAAATTTCTGGTAACCATACTGCCCCTTAGGTGGCTCCCTCTCTGCTTATCCTCTCAATCCCCTGTCCTCCAGGCCCCCACAGCTTTCACAGATGGATGGGGGAAACAGAGGGCTTCATATGCAATGCATCAGGGAGACAATGACACTGAGTCCCATTTTTTCTTCCTCCCAGATAAATCCCTCCAATTCGAGGAACTGAATGCCATTTTCCTGGTTCTAACATACCTCAAAGAACCATTTAATCTGTATTCAGACAGCATTTATGTGGTCAATCTGCTCCCTTGGCTAGCCCACTATTATGGCAAGCTTGATGGTAACCCTCTCTCCCCACTACTAATAAAAATTCCAAATATACTCCCAACAAGGACACATCCCATTTTTATCAGCCATATCCAAGCTCACTTATCCCTCTCTGTGCCCCTCTCTGGTGGCAATGCTTTAGTCAATAAATTTGTCACAACTGAGGACTTCAACGATATTATCCCTCACTGCTAAAGAATTTCATCAGCTGACCCACTTCAACTTAAGAGGACTACAACTTAAATTCCCCAATATCCCCATAAAACACCTTAAACATATTCTCAAAACTTGCTCCTCTTTTCCTCCCTAATCTATATTCCTGCTATACAAAAATTGGGCACCAATCCCAGAGGCCTTAAAGCCAATGTCCTATGGCAGATTGATGTCACTGTCAATTCAGCCATTCAACAGATAGAAATTTGTATTCATCACTATTGACACCAACTCCCATTTCACCTGAAATGAAACTAATGAAAACTCAAAGAAACTAATTGATCACATGGTCTCCACTTTTGCTGTCGTGGGGGTCCCCCTCCAGATCAAAACTGATAATGGACCAGCCTTTAAGAGCCACCAGCTTAAAAAAATTTGCAAGACTTTCAGGGCCAAACCATCATTGAAAGAACACACCAGACACTCAAAACAAACAAACAAATGAACAAACACTCAAACAAGCACAGGGCTCCCTACCACCAAATATTGAATTAAATATGGCACTATTTACACTTGATGTGCTAAACGTTTATGCTACGCAGGACAAGCCCCCCATTATCCATCACTGGAGCCATCTACCACACATACTACCCATTTTGGTCTGATGCAAAGACCCACTTGATGGGTGATGGAAGGGACCCAATCCCTTGCTAATGACTGGAAGGGGATTTGCTTGTGTCTTCCCACAGGACCAACACTGTCCTGTTTGGGTAACAGCTCACAATGTCCCACACAATCCTTATATTCAAAAAGATGGCACTCTTGGTGATCACAGACAAGACAAAGAGAAAGCAACACAGGTGCCCAATGACACGTGACCAGTTCACCTGGGGAGACGTACACGCCCTTATTCATACAGCCCAGTGCAGCTGTACACCACACTCTCCCCTTTCTATTATTCTTGTGGCCATTTTTGCTCTTTTAGATGCTAATACTCATGCTCTGCAAAGCCCCCTAATATTTTTCATTGGCATTTCTTTGTTAGGGAGACTTATCAAGGTTACAACATCATAGATTCTGGGGACTACCCAATTGAAGGATGCCCGAATGCTGTCTCCTTCCTCCTCTACCCCAATTCCACCAATTGTTCAAATGTCCCTTTCATTTACTTCCCATGCATGCAATCCAGATTCAAATAAGAATGCCTGGCTGATGTAGAAACCTATGGGGGATGCAGGAGATGATACTGTGATATGGAAGAGTCCCATGTTTTTATCAAGGAAATCCTGCTCCTTCACAATACCTGATCCCTGGAATGAGTGCTGGCATGTAGGAATTCAGAGAGAACTCTATGCTTCATCCATAGCTCAAACACCTGTGGCTGATCTTCATGTAGCTGGAGTTTTCTCCAGTCCTGCTTGGGCCCACAGCCACTCAGACCCAAATAAACACACAGAGGCTTGTATTAATTAAAACTGTTTGACCTAATGGCTCAGGCTTCTTGCTATTCAGTTTTTATATCTTAAATTAACCCATTTCTATCAATCTATAAGTTGCCACATGGCTTGTGGCTTACTGGTATTTTCACATCATGCTTCCTCTGTCTCTGGCTGGTGACTCCTGACTCAGCCTTCCTCTTCCCAGAATTCTTTTTTCTGCTTATCCTGCCTATACTATACTTCTTGCCTGGCTACTGGCCAATCAACATTTTATTTATCAATCAATTAGAGCAACACATTCACAGCATCCCCAGCATCTTCATGTACCCCGACAACTTGTCCCGGCATCCTGACCCATTCTAACACATCACAATAGTCTCTCTTATGAAAAACAGATTCAGCAACAGATCAAAACCACCATAACATGGAACCAACACATTCAATATGTTGCTGACTTTATCCCTTTTACCACCTACCCTAATGCCTCTAACTGCTTCTTTTGTCCATCCAGCAATAGACCTCTACTGACAGCTGTACCAGTCAATACCACTCTCCTTTACCCCAGATAATTTCCCTGGTTCTTGACTGTCAAATATTCCCCTATTCAACCAACTGTCCAACTCTCCAGGTTATATTTCCAGTCCAGACAAGCCTACTCATTACGATGTCTCACTAACACCACTATTTCCAGGCCAACATACATTGCCCCTCCCCTTCTTTGGTGCAAGGGAAACACCCAGATGTGTGTTAACTCCTCCCTGTCCACCCTTTGCATAGCAGTGATGATTACCCCCTCTGGTATACCTTTTCAAGGAAGAGGAAGTTGCTTTTCTCCTCTACATCCAGTCACACAGAGATTTTTATCCCCCTGCCTGTGGGACTTGGACTCACTCTTTCTCTGGGTGCAGCAACTGCTGGCATCATACAAAGCCATCACCCTGCAGGAGACTTTTGAGACAAACTTGATCAGGCTATAACATCTACAACTGAGAGCCTTGCATCACTCCAAGGATAGATGAACCCTCTTGCTGGGGTCAAGCTCCAAAAGAGAAGAACACTAGAACTAATAACTGCTGAACATGGGGGATTTTGTGTGGTCTTGGGAAAAGAATGTTGTGTCTTTGTCAATGAGTCCAATTTAGTGGGAACAAAATGTAAAGACACTTAAAGCCCTACACAAAGATCTCCTGACTTGGCATCAGCCCCCGGAATCTTTATCCTGATTCCATAACCCCTTGTGTTCCTGGCTCCTACAATTTATCAGTCCTCTTATTATGCTATGTGCTGTGGAATAATCCATTTGTACACTATGAAGTTTTGTCACAGAGATTGGTTTAATAATAAGAAGCTGAATGGCCAATAGCTGAACAGGATAAAGTTAGGCAAAAAAGCCAGAGCAAGAGAATACTGGAGAAAAGAAAGGCAGAGTGAGGAGTCACCAGTCAG
Source organism: Peromyscus attwateri (assembly GCA_902168425.1). NCBI lineage: Eukaryota > Metazoa > Chordata > Mammalia > Rodentia > Cricetidae > Peromyscus > Peromyscus attwateri. Next base: position 9,464 of record CABHPP010125937.1, on the reverse strand, counting down.
AAACAGAGTGAGCAGGAGATGAATGTGCCATGCTAATAAAGGTACCACCACATGGCAGGGCATAAATAAGGACTATGGGTTAACTTAAAATGTAAGTGCTAGTTAGTAATAAGCCTGAGCTATTGGCTGGGCATTTAAAATTTATATTCAGCCTCTGATTCAGTTATTTGGAAACTGGCAGGTGGAAAAGAAATATCTGACTATATTTGGTGCTCCAACATGGGGCCAAAATCTCCACATAAACCCTGACAAAACTTAAAAAAGGATTCTAGACACACAAAATCAAGTACGGCTTCTTGGTAGCTGCATTTTCTTAGGTTGGCTCTGCTTGTTGGCAGTGAGCAGAGGCACTACTCCCTTAAGAGATGGCATCCTGGCTTAGTGCTAGTGACTAAAACAGACAGCTCTTTTAAAGGATCTACTAACCAAACACTTATATAGTGTTAATGAACAGCAAGTGGGATGCTACTCAGTGGTGGCATGGACCCAGAAACTTCCCAGAGTTGGGGCAATAAACATGGCTTTCAGAGCTGGTGGTAAATGTGCCTCCACCATGAGAATAGACTTTCAGGGAACCAAGGGGGAGGACCCAGTGGCAGCATGCATGATCTAAGTTATACAACATTTTTTTTTTGCTCACACAGACAAAAAAGGTTACAGATTCACACTGAGGATAGAACCTCTAAACAGGTCAGAGTGTGTATAAAAATATGTACAGACTTGAGAGAAAAGAGAAAGAGTATATACACAGAGAGTCTGGATCCTGTGTGTTATTGTGTTGTGTTTGAGTTTTTTGGTGGCTAAGAGACATTGGATTATGGAAACTGCTGCATTAAGCCAACCTATATATTTTAAAAACATCTTGACTTCAAAATTTAAGTCAAAAGATGTGTTACTTTGGGGGAGAGATTATGCTTTTGTTTCCACAGGAAATGAAAGGCTATGGATTCATTACAGGTTAAGGAAAATCAGGTTTGATCATGGAAGACCCCCTGAAATCTTTTTTTTTTTTTTGAGACAGGGTTTCTCTGTGTAGCTTTGCGCCTTTCCTGGAACTCACTCTATAGCCCAGGCTGGCCTCGAACTCACAGAGATCCACCTGCCTCTGCCTCCTGAGTGCTGGGATTAAAGGCGTGACCCCCTGAAATCTTGACTATAGACATAAAGAAATAAACTTAGAAAAACTACAAGACATGTTATGTATATTTTATCTACTCAAACACATAACAAAAAATCATCTTGAACTGACTTGTGTACAATATACAATCTATACTTGTACTAATACAGATATGTATGTTAACTTTAAAATGCTATATATTTTCAGAGCAAGGGGACCAGACACCAATAAAGATGATGGCCCTGGTGATCCAGCATCCAGAACAGTTTCCAGGCTGCTGACTGAGATGATCCAGCCTCACGGAATACTATAGTCAAGACTTAACAATTATCCTGATTTTCTTAGGTTCCCTCAAAGATTACCAGTGCCCCAAATCAACAGGAAGTAGTCTAGAAAACTACATTCACATTCCCAAAAAATTAGTTATGGATATTTAGTATCATTTAAAGGGGATTGGTTACAAGTTGTTATTGGTAATGGTCAGAAAAAAAACTAAACAAAGGATATTGGATTCAGGGATCTCATTCTAAAAAGAAAGGGGGGGATATAGAAATGGTAGGATAAAAGGGTAAATTATTAAATCAGCTTTGATCCAAAAAACTATTAACCTTAAATATTTTACATTGGTATGGATTTTAGTTTATTGATTCAAATTTAGAGTTAATTTTGTTACACTGTATGAATATTTCTACTCTTGTTTAAGGTGTTGTGTTTATGCACCTCATTTAAAAATGTAATAAATAATTAAGAAATACAGATTAATAGTAATCTATAATAGTCAAACTTATAGTTATGTTAGGTATGATTTCAAGGCAATACAAAGATATAGTTAGATATAGATGGTCTTCAAACACTTCAAAGACCTACAGAATATGGCATTTAATATGTTTAATAACATGAGACTTTTCATGACAGTGAGACATGTCTACTCCTGACAGCACTGATCTACTTCAGAGAAGATGATGGGCATTGAAAAACTCCATGTGGAGTTTGCTTACTTTGTGGCACAAGCTAGCCATTAGGGCAAGAAACTGCCCTTACCTCAATTTTTGACATTATACTGTCCAAACTGGACCAGCAGGAAACAAGAAATGTGACTGTCAAACTTTGCCAAGACAAGGTAGGTTGATCCTTCAAAATTCCCTGCTTCACAGGAAATTCTCAGATATACTTGGCCTGTGGGCAAAGGTAGATGCTTCAATGTTACAAAAGAACTTTGGGTGACTGTCCAGACAATGAGATGTCCCTACCATTAGGTAATATTATATCCTTCTGGGGTCTTTGTTGGAGTTGAAGACTAGATAGTTATAAGTATAATTTTTCTTAGTTATAATAAAAGGGTAAATTAGATGTGAAACTTTAGACTCACCAAAATGAGAGAGAAAATAGAATATTTTCTCTAATTTTGCCAAATATAAATAGACTAGATATTATAACTGTAATTCTTACTTGATAACTGCTTTTGTTTTATATAATTTTTCTATGTTAAAGTTAAAACCTTCCTTTTTAATTAGAAAAAAAGGGGGAAATGCTGTGGAATGATCTTTTTGTACACTGTGTAAATTATGTTGTGATTGGTTTAATAAAGAAACTGACTGGACAATAGCTGAACAGGATAAAATTAGGCAAGAGAGCCAGACTAGGAGAATGCTGGGAGGAAGAAGGACAGAATCAGGAGTCACCAGCCAGACACAGAGGGAACAGGAGATGAACATGCCATCCTAATAAAGGTCTGCCACATGGCAGAATGTAAATAAGAAATGCAAATTAACTTAAAATGTAAGAGCTAGTTAGTAATAAACCTGAGCTATTGGCTAAGTATTTATAATTCATATTCAGCCTCTGAGTCAGTTATTTGGGAACTGGTAGGTAGAAAAGAAACATCCAGCTATAGCTATGTTTTATTTTGATGCTTGCCTCCTGCCTTATTCAGTTCCTCTGGCAACATATCAATCACCACCATAGCTAAAATTACCACCAATCATGTCATGGTTCACTACCAGGCTCTGAACCCTTCCAACATAGATGACAAGGTCCTCAGGGCTTGTGATGACACTTTTCCATTATAAAATAAAACAAAGGGAGATGTTGGGAGGCCTTGCTGGTCAGATGTTGTAGTCTATCATGGCCTAGCAGCTCTTTCCAAGCTCGACAACATGAGGGACTCCCTTCCAGCAAGACTTCCTGCTCTCTATCTGCTCTTATCTAGAGAATGTCTCTGGGCCAGGAGGACTAATCTTATCTGAAAGCTGTCTCTAAGCTTAGATATCTTATTTATCTCTAGCATGACTCTTGGCATCATTCCCTACTAGAAACTTTCCCCCTTCTGCATATCTGGTAACTAAGACTTGTACTAGGAGTTTGCTACAGGATCCTTCTGTCACAAATGAAGCCTTATGATAGGAACATTCTGTTTGATGCAAATTAGGTGATGCCCTAGCCACTGTCCTCAGCCTTTATATTCTCTTTTCTTTCTGGAATAAAGCGGAGCTGTAACACTTAAACTATATCCCCAGAGAGCTATTTCCATCAACTCACAAGCTGTCCTACCCTGATCACTCACTTCAGCTCCCTCCTCCTTTGTGGACTAACAGCTGATAATCCCCAAGGTAAAAGGAGACCAACAGCCAGGCCCAGAAGATCCAACAGACTTTCCAGTGGATGAGGAATTTTGGGAGACTAGCCTACTTGGTTTAGGCAAAGTGAGGAAATTAACTCCCCCAGTGTCCTGCTTGTTCACAATTTGGACGGGGTCCAGGAAGCAGGCAAGGTGAAGGGGTGAAGGGCAGTTTTTCCACCCATTGGCTGGCTTTACCACATTTAAACCAAAATCCAGGTAGAGGTTCTTCTGTGCCCATCATTTTCTTTGAAGGAGATTAGGGGTGCTGCCAGGACTGGCATTTCTCTTTATCAGGAAAAGCTTTTTTTAAAAAATAAACTTTTGAATGCCATATTCAGCAGATCTCAGAAGAGTTTGAGGACCATTATCTCTTAAGTATATCTAAACTAGACAAACTTTGCTTCTTTCTAGTTCCTTGTTTTATGCTTAACTTTGAGAACATGTACAGGAGGATAAATAAAACTTATTCCTGAAATTAATTAATAATTAATTAAACACATTAAATAATTTGATTATTTATATGGTGACTCACATTCTATCCCAGTTAGGCTTAGCCTTAAAAACAATTTTTAAATTGAAGCACTTCTAGTATCAAAATAAAAATTTAATCATAGATACAGCCCATAGAGTAACTGGCAACTTTACTCATCTTTTTATAGTGCATCATTATAAAATATTGCAAGCTTTTGTATGGCTTAGTTTATCCAAACAGCTAAAGATTAAAGTGAGGAAAGACAAAGAATTACTAGACAAATATTACTGTGAACCTGAGTAGACCTTAGGTACTTATAAATCTTGATTATCAAATATACCTTATTCATCAAACTATGTTGTTATTTATCTAAATTTTCTAGAAGCTTGATATTGAAAGGTTAGCAAAGACAAATAGTTAGACATACATCACAAATTAAGTTTTGTTATTCTGAATAGACCTTTATAACCTTAAAATTTTATTATCATACAAAAATCCATAATAATCCAAAATATTTGAGATTTGTTGCTTCCTTAGTCTAAAAGGAAGAGATAATGTTAAACAGGGCTCATTAGGACTGAGAAGTTTTGTAATTGTTGCTTTATGCCATGTGGTCATCTTAAGATGGTAAAGTCACATGTCATGTAGTGTTTAACCTTAGTAAAGATGGCTGCCAGCCATGTGGCTGCTTATATTCTGATGAGGCCATCAGCCAAGATGGAGGAGAGCCACATGATAATTACTAAAAACATCTGTATTCCTTGTAGATCCATAACTTTTAAACGAGAGTAGAATCCAAGTTACTTACACATATACTCACAGGGTTCAATCCAAGTTACATGCACATACATGCACACACATGTGCGCGCGCGCGTGCGCACGCGCGCACACACACACACACACACACACACACACAATGTGTCAACTCTTCTTTAGGAAAAATACATGTAATTGGCCATCATAAGCTCATCAAGAGTGGAATTATTAGGAGGTGTGGCATTGTTGGAGTAGGTATGGCCTTGTTGGATGAATTGTGTCACTGTGTAGGTGGGCTTTGAAGTCTTCTATGCTTAAGCTATGCCCAGTGACACAGTTCACTTCCTGTTGCCTGAAGATCCAGATATAGACTCTCAAGCACCACATATACCTACATGCTGCCATGTCCTGTCATGATGAAAATGGACTAAACCTCTGAAACTGTAAGCCACACCAATTGTTTTCCTTTATAAGAGTTGCCATGGTCATACTGTCTCTTCACAGTTATAGAAACCTTAACTAAGACAGAAGTTGGTTCCAGGAAGTGTGACATTGCTGTGATAGATCTGACCATCTTTTGTTTGAAGGAGTGTTGACTTTGGTACTTTGGATTTGGAAGGCAGTTGAATGCTTTAAGCACTGCTTAATGGGCATGCTAGTAGGAACATGGATGATTTGAACTGTGGGAAATTGGATCAAGAGATTTCAGAGGAGAAGAATTTTAGTATGTTGCCTAGAGATCATTCTTATGATATTTTGGTCAAGAATCTGCCTGAGTCTAAAGTGAAGAGTACTGGATTAATGTGGTGGTTTGAATAGGTATGGCCCCCAGTGACTCATATATTTGAAAGCTTGGCCCATAGGGAGTGGCACTATTAGGAGGTATGGCCTTATTGTAATAGGTGTGGCCTTGTTGGAGAAAGTGTGTCACTGTGGGGTTGGGCTTTGAGGTCTCATATATGCTCAATCCATGCCCAATATTGCAGAGTCCTTCTGCTACCTGCAGATCAAGTTGTAGAGCTCTCAACTCCTTCTCCAGCATCATGTCTGCCTGCATGCTGCCATGCTTCCCACAATTATGATAATGGACTAAACTGTAAGCCAGCCCTAATGAAATGTTTTCATTTATAAAAGTTGTTGTAGTCATGGTACCTCTTCATGGGAATAGAAACCCCAAATAAGACAGCTAATATTTCAGTCTTCCTGGGTCCTGACAATGGTATTCTAATTTCAGCAGGAAGTGGTCACAGAGAATACATCTCCCTTTGTCCTCAACAAAGGACTTGAATATTAGGTCCACGGAAACTCCCTGGCAAAGGGACAAAATGGCTACCTATAATATCTACTGGAATGCCAAGATTATATAGCCTTAAAATATTTGTTCTATGTATGCTAACTGAACAGGTATAATTTTTGAATGAAAAATGCATGTTCTGATGAATTACAAATGTTGTTTTCCCTCAATTTAAGGAATGCTAATACCGTATCAAGGACTTGACAGGGACACATAAGACAAGAGGGGGGATGAAGAACCAACCTGCCTCCATCTTAGGCTTAAAAGCCATCTTATAGTAAAGACAAACTAGGTTCATTCCTGTGTATGATTAAACCTTTTTTTCTCAAGGATCGGACTATGCTCCACCTGTAAACTTAACTATAAATGGTTCTGTACTGCCTGTCCCAGGAACAACAACCACATCCTTGTTTCAAAAAGTTAATAACCATCTTGCAACCCTACCCTTTTTTCAAAAGGGCTATTATGGCTACCTTTTTCCAACTAGCTGTTGTTATGACCACCTTGCAATTATGTCTTTATTTCAGGGGGTCCTTATGACTTACTTGTTATGCTTGTGTTTTGCTCCTGTAATCCTGCCTATTTTGCCCACCAAACCTCTCATTTAGAAACCCCTAACTCTGAGCTATAAAAGCATTGTCTTCCTCACATCCAATGCTGAGCTCTCAAACCCTGCCTTAGGGGGAGATGACCCATGTATATGAATAAAAGATGCTTTCTTTAATTAATTGCTTTCTTTAATTAATTTGGCCACAATTTGGGTTGGTGGTCTTTCTCCTCCCATCTTTGTGATTAACAGCACCAGGCTCTTCTCCCCTGGCTAGGCTTGTCTTAGAATTCAGAAGACTGAAACACTGTAGGCAGTCTGTAATGTGACTGAATCCACCATATAAAAGGAAGCATTCTCAAGTCCCAGGATATTCATTAGACAAGGCTTTATATCCTGAACTAAGCTATGCATGAAGAGCATGAAGGTCATAACTCTCTGGAGTCCCAGCCTGTGGGAAAAAGAGAGCAGGAGTTTCTCATAATCAAGGGCTTTAAAAAAAAAACCACTCTCTAGTCTCAATTTAGCACACCAGTCATGTTTGCCTTTTCTCTAGGCTGGAGTCCCTTTCTGCAGAATCAAAACTTAAAAATGCATTGCTTTCACTGGTCTCTAGACCTTGTTATTGCTGAGTAGGGGTCCTGGATCTCACAGTTTTGATGATCTCTGTGTTTAGAAAGACGGTTAGGTCTCTGCTGAGTGGGAGATTCTCCTGCCCATTCTTTGTGTGGTCAGGTCTGTGGGAGACTTTGTCTTTTCCTAGTACTTCAGGAAAAGCCTGAGGTGATTAGAGAAAAGTCACACAAAGCGAAACAGGGGGAGCTGGAGAACTCTCCAGAAGATGGGAGGCTTTTTAACAGTGCCAAACAGGAAAACTTCATTTATGCAGTAGAAAAAGTTAATAAGAAACCCATTAAGCCTCAGTGGCTAGTGATTTCAGAGGTTGGAAATATGAGCCTGAATGAGTCCAGGGTGTGCAGAAAAACTGCCATCCCAGGGGAGGTAGAGTAATGGGATGGAGTGTGGAGTCTCTATCTGTAGCTTGTCCTCCTATAGAGAACAGGTGGGGACAGACTACACCAGACCCTGCACATGCAAGGAAACTCCAGTATAGAAGTTGACTAACTCTAGGAAGAGATGGTGTGTAAGATCCCTTTGGGAGGAGGTGCATGAGGACTCCGGTACAGGGACCAGCCAAAAACGGCAACTGAAACCAGAAAATGACATCAGTGTGTTGTCAACTTCCCTTTTCATTGCACCATATGCTTCCTGTGTCACCTGGTTGAGATGCGCACGTGTGCACAGATATGTGTGGAAGAGGCTTGCTCGGAGATATTGGTCCATAAAGGAGTGATGCCACAGCTGCCTTAGGGGAGGGCAGAGTGAGTTGGTGGGATAGACTGATGCTGTGGGCTCAGGGGAAGGCTACTGAGGAGGTGTGGCTGGGATGCTCATGTCTTGACTTGGCTGAGACCCACCATTAAGCTTTATCATTAGGGATGGACAAGCTTTCAGCTCCAGGGGAGGGCATGGCCTGAATGATTTTCTTCAAAGCTAAAAACAGAACAACATCTAACAAGTAAGTCAAACTTTATTCCTTCATGCTAATGATAAAATAATACTATCCCTCCAGAGAACATAAAATTTGCTAAGGGAGTGATAAAATTATCTTCTATCTCTAAAACTACAGTTAACAGGACCCTTTGCACCATTTCTCTTCTGCCTTTTCTTGTTTACAGAGAGTGTAACACATGAGACAACACAGGGTATCTGATAGTTCTGTGATTTGTACAGGGGGTCTTAGTTTGCTATAAAATGCCATGTATATATTTTGCATTCAACTCTTACTTAGGGAAATGAAATTTTAAAAAGACAATAAATCGGTGAAAGAAAATTGCTGAGAAAGATACAAATAAAACTGAAAAAAAGATGGATTCAAAAAAGACAGATTTGTACGGCGGTCCTCACCAGTCAATGAGTGGATGAGAACCCACCTGCCAGCTGGACAGCCCACACCCCTGTACTCTGTTCTACCAAAATGCATTCCACCACTCAACCCCTCCCACCTCATCACTCTTGCCACAGCCATCCCTTCCCCACTACTCTGGCAGACTCCATTGGCCCAAGTACAGTCCACACCAGTCAGAAGAACAGGTGAGTGACCTGTTTTCCAGCCTAGATGCCCCACTCCCCAGACACTGATCTGCAGGGCACATCCTGTGGCCCTGCCCCTCACAAACAACCTTGGCAGCTTTACTGGAGGCCAGGTTGTTCCAAGGGACTCCAGGTAACACACTGCTCCTTAAAGCCCACACAACAACCCCAGACTATACCCCCTCCCCTGGGCTCCATATTCCAGTCTACAACTTTGGAAGAAGACTTTAGTATTACCAGAGGCCAGTCCAGATTGAGTAACCTAAGGCCCCCAAAACCCCAGCAGAAACACCCTACTGGACTTGAAGATTTGCCAGTCACCAGAACCCTTGGCCACATGGGTCAGAAGACCAGAGAGGGAACAGAAACTAAGGAACAAAACACCCATCCAACAAAGACAAACGAGGAATCAATACCTGGACCTGCAATCATCCCAAATCCAGATGCCCCCTTCTCCAAGACCCCCGGCAGACCCTGCAATCTCCATGCCCTGCCCCCATGCCC
>CABHPP010125936.1:12165-27184 GCA_902168425.1 Peromyscus attwateri | reverse complement strand
CACCTGCACACCTGGCTGAGCGTGGAAAACACAAGCATGTCTGGGAACACACACAGAGGCCAAAGGAGGCTGCTGGGAGCCCTAATCCTCCTCTGTCACCCCCAGTCGTATCCCCTTGAGAGGTGGTCTCTCACTGAACCTAGAGATCATAATTCTTTCAGCTACACCAGCATCCAGCAAGCTGCAGCAATTCTTATATCTCCATCCTCCTAGTTCTGAGGTTACAGGCCCATGTGGCCATGCCTGGCCTTTGACAACTGTGTTAGGGATCGAACTCAGGGCCTCATGTTGGTTCTGAGTTCAAGCACTTTACTGACTGAGCCATCCCATGATTCCTCTAAACTTCTGTTTCCTCATATCTACAACGGGGCCAGTCTCCTCTGGCTGGCAGAATGGCCCACACAGTTGCTCATCTTACCTGGTGGCTCTCTGCAGTGTGCCCTCTCCTAAAGGCTCCCTCCGCAGAGCCTGCAGAACAGATGGGGAGAAAGGTAGGAGGTGAACGGACAGGCTAGACCAAATGGTGCAGGCTAGACCAAATGGTGCTGGGCTGTTGGCAGGGGGCAACGGGCAGGGGGAAGCAGCTCAGACGCAGGCTGTGCGCGTGACTGCAGAGCGTCCCCAGCCAGAGTGACTGGAGTGAGTCCATGCAGCATAGAGCTGGCCCGCGGATGTGGAGGCATGCAGGGAGGGCTGTGTTAGGACAGCTGTGGCGATGGGCAGGGTGTTCCATAATTTTATCAGGCGGAAAAGAGGAACCGGGGGGGGGGGGTGGGACAACGCTCAGGGCCTGCTGGGAGTCAGGAACTGGGCTGATATTTTCTTTTCTTTTTTTTAATATACAAAATTAAAGTTTATTCTAGCTGATATTTTTCTCCATCCTCCATATAAACTTGCAGAAATGTTATAAAAAATGATGTCAGAGCACAGGGAAGCACCCTATGTTTTTTTGTGTAAGGAAGGCAGAGGTTGGAAAACTCTTCTTCAAGCGGCCCTCTTTAAAGTTCTGACCCCCTTAAACATGTCAACAGACATTCACAGAATTTATTTTCTTCTTTGCATGCTAACATTTTTTTTCTAGGACATTCTATAAAAACTGTTTCATAAAATGATACAAACTAAACTTATGGAAACCTTGGAATAAACTGGAACACAGGAAGGAAGTGCTGCTCCCTGACTCCCACGTGGGAGACGAGCAAAAGCCATGGGTAGCATGGGCGTTGTGCCTAGGACTGGCCCCAGATGCCCTGTGTGCAGTGCAAGGCCTTCAGCCCCTCACATGCAGCCTGTTACCCGGCACCACTGTGTCCTCCTCATGAGAGTACCTCACGGCCACCCCTGCTTCTCCTCAAGGTGGCCTGCTCTGTTTGAGCCTCCTGCACAGGGACAGGCTTGTCCTGAATGTCCATCTCCATTCTGGCTGGGCCTGACCACATCAAGGAGAACTGTGGCCCCAGGGAGAGGCAGGATGGAGAGAGCAGGAGGTGGATGATGAAGATGACGCTGTTCCGGCGTCAACAAATGCAGAGGACTCAGACGAGACAGACAAATGGGTTCACTTCTTTTGTGACCAGTGTCCTCAGTTGTCCCACTGTCTGTCTATCCCAGTAGGCTCCAGCTGCCATATTTATCCAGAATGATCTGACCATGTGGCCTAAGCTAGCCAATCAGATTCTTTCCCTGGGATCTTGGTGTGAGGAAAGAGAGACTTGGGGACTCGAGACATCATGGGCTGCCCACCCTATACTCAATTGTGGCAGAGAGAACTGGCCGCTGAGGAGGAAGAGGATATCTTGCTGATGTTCTAGCTTGCATTTCCAGGGTTTCTTTAGGCCAGCTACTCTGCTCTGGGATGCCACAGTGTCCCTACTGTGACTTGAATGAGACACTTTAGAGGTGGCCAGGTTGGTTGCGAGGCTCGGCTCCCACCAATGTCATTGTCGCTGGAGTGGTTGTTACAAAAGTGAATTCCATCTTTTTGGCCTCTCTCCTGCCATGTCTCAGGAAGATTTAACAAGAAGGTCCCTCTGATGCCTCTAGACTGCCACAGACTCTCAGCTTCCAGAACCATGAGCCCCCAGGCTGTTGTCATGATCCAACACTGGCCTGTGGCATTCTGTGACAGCAGCACTGACAGACAAGGATGGTCCTCATGGTCACATTTGGCTCTCAGACTCCTTGGTCCCTTGGGTCCTCAGGAAAGGCAGTCCGCAAGTCCTCAAGTCCAACCCAGGGGTCCCAGGCAGGGCTACTTGGGAAAGCTGGCCCTGAGGGAGCCAGGCTGGCATTTCTGTTTTCCGGAAATGTGTATTTGGATTCATCCAAACACCTGCAGCATCCAAGAAAGAGCTGCAGAGCCAAGAGCTGTGATTTCATGTCTATGTCTGAACATAAACAAAGGAGGCTGGTGTGATGGAACTGGTGCCAGGGGAGGATTCGAGATGCAGAGACTGACTGGCCTGTGACGGAAGCCATCTTATTGCTGAGTCTGACCTTGGCTCCCTCCAGCACCTGCTCATGTAGGGTGAGAACTGCCTCATCTCTCTGACCCCCATCTGGATACATGGGCGGATGACAACAGCAAGGCCAAGCACAGAGGCATGAGGAGTAACTCCCGCAGTGGCTGACAGGCTCAGAAAATCTCAGGCACTATGTGGACATTCACCATTTCATGTGGACTGATGGTTTGTACCCAGCATTCCCGGTTGCATCCATGTGGGAACATACCAGCAGGGATAACACAGGGATTGAGGGCCTGGCACTCTGAGACTCTGGTCCCTCAGAGTCTCAGCATTTCAAAAGCCCAGGTATTCACCTGTCAATCCTATCGGGGAACACCAGCTGTAAACACATGAGTCTCTTTGCTGTGGGTCCTTACCTCAGCCGGAAGAGGAAGAGGTCCAGCTCATCCCTGTCAGAGGCTGAAAGGGGAGCTGGACTGGAGTACTGGGCACAGGGACTGGTTGTAAGAAAGGTAATATGATCAGGCAGACAGAAGGCTCACTGAGAGGATGGGGTTAATGAAAGAGAGCAGAAGGGTGGTGTCTCAGTGATTGTCAAAAACATAGCTAAGCACAAAGAGCTCTGTGGGTCCCTCAACCGGAGATACTTTGCAAGAAAGCGGTGAGGAGGCGGAAGCCCTAGATCAGATGTGGCAGATGGGTCAGAAGAAGCCCTTGAGCTTCTTTTATTTGGGCAGAACAACCGCAAAATTCAGTTTGAATTATTAGCTGGAAATGTGACACCCAGGGACATGGGACACAGTGTCTAAAGTAGCGCAAAGACCCCAAGGCTGGAAGGAGCCCTTGGTGTTAGAAAGACAGCAGAGAGGCCAAGAAGGGAACGGACCCAGGTGGAGGGGTGGCAGGGGTCACATCACACAAGGTCTCAGAGGCTGCAGTTCAAATTATTGTTATTATTTTGTATCATAAGTGGGTGGGAACTCTCAGTCTGAGAGTCCAAGAGAGACATGGGGACTTGGTCTTGGCCACTGGGGCACTGGGGCTCCTCCACCCTGAAGCAGGGCCTGCTGGTGGCCTAGAGATGGGCAGCCCAGTGCTGAAGCAGGAGCCAGCTGTGAAAGAGGGGCGTGCAGGGACACACCGAAGGACAATCTCCCTCTGTCTCATGGCTTCAGAGGCCCGGTGTGGGCGGAAGCAGGCAGAGGCTGAGAAGCCAGGGCTGGAGAGTCAGGGGCGCCATTGTCCCAGCACATGAGTTGTGGGTCGGAGGAGGCAGAGCAACTGGCTTGGCCTGAATGCTGCTCCTGCTTGCCTCTCTCCCAGCTTCCCCTTCCTCCCTCCCCTTCCCCCCTTCCCTCACCCCTCCTTCTCCCTCCCTCCCTGGCTGGGCCCACTGCTGCTTCATCTTGCTCCCTCCCTTCTGCTCAGTAATTACTGGGATGGCAGAGGCTTGCAGCAGCTGTAATAGCCCACTTGCTTTTACCTCTTTCGGAGCTGCGATGGTTCAAGAAAGAAATTAATATTGGGTTTGGCTTCGCGCCAAGAGGAAACAATGCATTTTATTATCCGATTGAGAGAGAAATGCTAGGTCCACCCTTGGGACATCTGCTGTGGACCAAAGTCCCCGTGCATGGATCCTGTCATGGAAGCGCTGCATATATTGGGCACCTACTGTATTCCAGACTTACTGCAGCTACATAAGCTGGATTATTATACTCCCCAGATAGAGAAGGAAACTGAGGCCCGCCAGCCTGGGGCTGCTGTCTGGGGGGTGGGGAGGATCTCAGAGGGCTTTACAGTTCCAGCTTTGCTATGCACAGTGAGGCTCTGCTAGCAGCAGTGACCACCGGGACTAGGCAGTATGACCCGAGTGCACTGGGGCTTGAAGCTGTGATGTAAGGACCCCAGATTTTGTGGGGCTGGCTTCCCATCTGATCCCTGCAGGGTATTTAGTTGGGATATTTGGCTTGGGCTGGCCTTGGGCTTCAAAGAATGGGGTGAGAATTGAAGCCAGGACACACAGGATGTGCCAATAGGGGCAGTTCCAACTGTCACACAAAGAGATGATCAGCCATCTACACACAGTCTTAGAGAGCAACTAGCAATGACAGCAAGCCAGAGGAGACAGGCCAGGGGGACATGAGGTCCTGGAGGTGCACAGGTGTCCCTGGAAAAAGGGCCGCTTCGGGCAAGATTGATGGGAGTGTCCAGCTGGACCTCTAGAACAGACCCCATTCTTGGACCTTCAGCTGACACATAAGGAGACCAAAGGAGCTCCCTCCCCGGTCTAGGCTGGCTCTACACCACATTTATATATCTTCATAAAGCCCGGAGAAGGCTGGCACGAGCTCAGGATCATAGCACAGGAGTGACTTTATATTTCCAGTCTTTGAACTCTCCCCATACTCGCTCAAGACCTGCAAACCTCTTGACCATCTCAGCCTACCCTGAGGTCAGCAGCAGCCCTAGTACTGGAAGCTAGGCTTTCCTGGCACCCCACTGGGGCATTCCAGTAAGTTATTTCTTTTCTCAGAGCTCAACAGAAAACCCTCACGTAGCGCTGTCGTTTCTAGCTTCATGCCTGGCCCAGGGAAGAGGAAGATACTCCAAAGCTGCATGATCAATAGTCATGTCTTGCAGACATGATGCCATATCTCAAAGAGGTCAAATTACCTGCCCCAGGTCACCCAGAGCTTACTCTGGGCCCTGGAGTCAGAGCCTGGCCTACTGTTTCCCTTAGGGTGTGCATCCTGGGCTCAAGCCTGGGTAAATTCTCTATGGCTTTAGGCTCCATAGCCCCAAAGTCAATCCCAGTTGGTTTGATCACTGTGGGAGAGCCGGGGCTGCTAGGAGATGAAGGTGTCCAGGTAAGAGGAAGAGGAAATGGAGGCTCTGGTCCTTCCAGGGAGAAGGCAGCTGAAGGCACCCCAATACCCTGTGTGAGAACAGCATCAAATGTACAACCAGCTGTGGCTGCTCTGAATAACTATTAAGCTATCAATTAGCAACAATCCCACTTCACGGAAGTGTAAACTGAGGCACAGAGAGACAAAGTGATTTGTCAAGGTCTCCTAGCCAGAAGCGGGGTGTGTCAAGATTTGAATGAGAGGTAACATGACAGTCTGGCCAGCACCCTTCATTAGACTGTGAGATCCGGGCTCTAATAAGAGTCTTTTCTCCTGGAGCTCCTGGCTCTCAGCTTACAACCTGGCCAGCCCTGGGGAGGGGCACTGAGCTCACACCTCGCTGGCTGTGTAGCCTCAAGCACGTTGCTCTCCGTGCCTTGGTTTCCTTCTGTGTGCCAGCAGAGGGGCAGGGCTCTGCTTTCCAATGACCCTCGCTTCCTCATTTCGATTTCGTCCTTTTTCCTTTCTCAATCACACCATCGGCATCCTGCCAAACCCCATTCTGATGCCTAATTATCTAGTGTCTGGGGGTGCACCTCATTTTGTTGAGGCAATTTTCAATCTAATCTGCCTGGCATCGAGTGAGCCAGGTCCCACGCTGGGTACTGGGGGATGAGATTTGAGATGGAGTCTGCAGCCTCCTTATAGAGCTCCCAGGACATTTGAGAGATGAACACAGATGGACCAGCACCATGAATTCCTTCCTGGGCACAGCCAGTTGCTGTTACAGGGCTTTGTGTGCAGGAAGGGGTGTTTATCCTACAGTGGGGCTGCAGACCCAACCCACTGAAGCTTCCCGTGTGTTTAATATGTTCTGTGTATCTCCTGTACCATGCCATTTGCTCCTCACCACATCCCCATTGCACAGATGTGGAAATGAGGCTCAGATAAGGAAAGTCTGCAAAAGTCCAGGAGAAGGTGGTTAGATTGGCTGCCCAAGCTCCTAAGCATGGTTCTCTGTGGGGACACAGGGCCACCAGCACACAGGGAAACCAGTCTGAGGGGATTTGGCACCATTGCCCAGTCCCTGTAAGGGAGGTGCCAGATCTGTACAGATGGGACTCAGTGTCCCCTACAGCACCACACACAACACTGAATGCTTGTGTGTTCTCCCGAGTTCCATCCGGAAGGACCAAGGAAAGCATATATCCTCAAAGCGGTGTTGTGCTGGCAAGTGTTTAATGAGGGGCTCTCAGGAAACAAGGCAAAAGGCTGGGTGAGTGGCAGCTGCTGCCACCCCTGGTACAGACACTCCCATGCCAGCCCACTGGGGCCAGCTGGAGGAACCCACAAGAGGTGGCAGGGCTGCAGGGCATGGTCTCCAGCTCTGCCGACAGCATTCCAGAGGCTGCTTCTTATGCAGCCCGGGTCCTCACCACCCAGTGACCTCATGCTGGAGCCCTCTGATGCTTCCTATAAAGAAAGCCCTGAACCACACCCCCTCCCTGGCTCTGAGCATGCTCTGTAGCCCCCAAGAGGGCCAGCTCAGGACGCTTGCCACTCTCCCTATCCACCCCAGCATTAGCGTCCTGGATCTAAGGGCAGGGAGGCATGGGGGATGGATGGAAGGAGGAAGGAATGGAGAGGGTGGGGTTAGGAGGTTAAGGGAGGGTGAGAAGGGAAAATAAGAGGAGGCAGAGGGTAGGGAGATGATGGCAAGGAGGAAGAACAGAGGAAGGTGGGGAGGAAAAGGGGAGAGGGAGGCAGAATGGAGTCCTGTCCTGCAGACCCAGGCTGTACTCCTTCCTGAGTACCCAGAGAAGGAGGGAGCACACACTCACCAGAAGCGATCTGAGATTGCAGGAGCCCAAGGTCATTCATGGGGAATGATCTGAATTCAAATTTAGCCTCCGGACATGGGCCATTGATTTCTTCTGTGGGTCCTAACTAGGTTTGGGGTGCTGAGCCCCCTACCCAGACTTCCATGCAGGCAGCTGCCTGGCCCTCTGGTCCTGCACTGGACACAAGGCAACCTCACAGAAGCGAGCTAGGGGTGCTAGCCCCTCTCCTTTCCTGGCCTCCTGTGGTGGCGAAGGCGGGTTCTCTGGAGGGCCTCTGTTCCAAGGCTGCCTGCCTCTGCAAAGGCTCGGAGCTCAGCCCACCGGAAGGATTAACTGGGACCAGGAAGAGTGACAGGGTGACCACTTGGCACTCTTTCACATGGCTCTCTGCCTTGTAAAAACACTGTGAGAGCCCATGGGGTTAAATAACCATTCCGCCTTTTCCAGAATGCTGGAAACTCCCACAGGAGTTAGCAGAATGCAAATTTTTGGGGAAAAAAAAGTCTTGCCAGGGCTAGTTGAATTAAATACATCTCTAGTAAGTCACATGTAGAAGTGAGGCCAGGCAGAGGCCTGTCTGGGTGGCACAGAACAGCTCAGCAGTGAAGGTAGCCAGGGACTGCTTCAAGGTTCCTGGGCAAGCATCCACACTGGGGGTACCTCCCCCCAACAATGCCACAGGCTTTATCCAACCCTTCCAGAGGCATACTGTCAGCAACAAGGTCACCAAAGGTCACCCAGGAATCAGTGGTCTATGGGCTAAATATGTTTGTGTTATATGTTGTCTACTTAGAATTTTCAGACTTGAATTTGCATCCCCTGGAGAGGGGGCTAAGCCTTGACATGGTTCCTCAGTGGAGTGCTTCTCTGGGTGGTAGTTGAAGGGTGAGGGTAGAGGTGGCCCTTTCTGGGGGTGTCTGTGTCTCGGGGTGCTGGAGTTCAGAAAAGCATGTGAGACATTCTGCTTTCTATTAAAAAAACAACAAATCCTACTCCTCTTTTCATAAGCTCTCAGTCAAGAGGGTAAAAAGGAATGCCTAGAGCAGCGGTTCTCAACCTTCCTAATGCTGCACCCCTTTAATATGGTTCCCCATGTTCTGGTGACCCCAGCCACAACATTATTTGATGGCTATTTCATAACTGTAATTTTGCTACTGTTATGAATCCTAATGTAAAGATCTGTGTTTTCCAATGGTCTTAGGTGACTGCTGTGAAAGGGTTGTTCGACACCCCCACCCCCACCCCAAGGGGTTCAGACCCATGAGTTGAGAAACACTGTCCTAGAATGAGAAGAGACTGTATTTTCAGAGTTGACAAAGGGTCAGGCTCTGGGGTCTAATGCTGATTTTATGTTTATAAAGACTATCAGAGGCTCACTTTCACCAGCACATCTGCTGCTCACTCCTCCCCTCGACTTTCCAGAGGAATTTCATGTGATGTGTCCCCACCCTCTCCTATAAAGTGAAAATCCTGACGGAGCAAGAATCCCGGAAGACGGCATACAGACTGAAGAAATTCTGCAGGTCCTGTGAAGTCAGCTCTAGTCAATGAATAACTGCTGCTGGGGGTCACAGGGTGACCAGATGTCTGTCACAAACTATGACAAGGAGAGCAGAGCAAGACCCCAGCGCTTGGAGCAGGGAAACCTGTTTTTGAGTCACAATTCAAGAATAATGCAGTGGGGCTAAACATTAGTCACATAAGTGCTCTGTGTAAAGAGAATATCTCATTTTAGGACTTGTACTTGGGCAGTACAATGAGGTGAGTACCTAGGACACAGAAAATGCTTGATGGCTGACATTGTTTATGTTTTGAGATGTTGGTAGGAAAGCAGGCAGAGGAAAGATGCTGGGAATTCTCATCCACATGCAACAGATTATAAGAGCGGGGGAAGACCCAGGGAGAGATTGATCATTTCAAACTCTCTCAGTAAACTCCTCAAAAATTAGAATGTTGCCAAAATCCTGACTAAATGTGAACAGTACTCATTTGCCACTGAGTGAGTCCCTTGTCCCTCTCCTGACTGCAGACGCAGGAAGTTTGGGGAACCCAACCCTGCCATCCTGTCAGCCAACAACTGCAGAGGACCCACAGACAGGATACAACCTCATCTTGAGGACTGGGTCTGCTCAGATAGGTTCGTGAACATGAACAAAATGGTCGCCTGCTTTCATCTCTACTGGGGCTTGCAGCTCCCCCTCTGCCCCTAAAATGGCCGCATGCCCAAATCCAGCACTCCCTCTCTCTCTCTTTCCACTTCCAAGAAGGAACGGGGTGACAGCCAGCTCACATCCCTATCAGCATGCAAGCAATACACTCTGGGGTTCCTCAAGGTGTTACCCTCACATTCTCTGATCCAGGAGAGAAATATATTTTGCCAGCTGTTCAGGAGAGAGACATAAATGGTGTGGGTGAGAATATTTTCCAAAAAGACCTGCAGCCTGTGGTCATTTACACAGCTGGAGGAAAGAACCCATCTCCTCCAGCGTGGCATGCTCACAGATCTTTAGGGAAACGGTACACACAGCACGCAAAACCTTGTGCCTGTTTCTGAAGATGGAGGCATTTGTGTGCTCTCCTGATGTCCCAGCCTGGGGACAAGCATCTTGTGCACCTGTACTGACTTCAGCAACTTTCATTCTTGCAACTTCACAGATGGCAGCAGCGACCCCTGCTCCTGGTCTTTCTCCTTGGGCTAATGACAGATGGCGGCTGCTATAGAGGGAGCCAGTTGGGACTAGCTGGTGGCTTCACCTACCATGCTGTATATCATCTTGTAATTTCCTGTGAGGTGGGAAATGGCATTCCCCCCCCATTTTCCAGCTGAGGATGCTGAGGCTCAGAGATGCATAGCCTGCCCCGGGCCACGAAGCTAAAGGAATAGTGGGAAATTTGACTTCAAAGTTGACACCTCTGGTTCTGGCGGTGTGCAGGTGTTCGCTTCCTTTGGGCTGACCTGTTCCAGGCTGTCCCGCAGAATCTTCACATTCACTGCCCTCATCACTCAGGATAACCAGAGCTTTGCAGGGCCCTGAGACCACCCCTCCTGAGACCCCAGCAGTTGGCTTCCACCCCCTCTGCCAGACTTTCTCTGCAGCAGTGAGAGACCCAGGGCCAGCTCTGCTTCTTTGTGGTATGACCCGAGCCTCGGAGTTGCCTCCCCTCTACCTAATTCTGTGGTGGTGAAGTGTCCCTTTCTGAGTAGGCTGGGAAAGAAAGGAACTCCACAGCATTGAGCATCTCTGCAGTGATCCCATCATCCCCACGCTCCCATGCATCCTTGTTGGGGAGCCTAATGCTTAGACATAGTCCCCTCTGCTTTCTCACAGGCTCCCTCACTCCAGAAGCTCCCGAATCAGCATTCCACACACATCACTCTCCTTGTGCAATGCCATTATCTCCCGAGGACACATGCTCCGTTGTCACGGCAACCAGAGTCCTTCCTCCAACTCTATTTAATAATTTCTCAACAGTCAAGCTGGGCTGGCTTGGGGCAGGGGAAAGAGCAGCGGGGCTGGGTGAGAAGTTCTGGGTCCTAGCATCTGTTGGGCCTAGGACAACTGTCTAGGTCTCAGTTTACCCATCTGTAACACAGGGATGCCTACAGTGGGCATGTTTGTGATTTTTGCTTCAAAATCCTGAGAAGCAGCCTCCTAGGTCTAAAATGCCACTATAGGGACCAATGTGGGAGGTTAGAATGACATTTTAGGCCAGAGAATGAACTGGAAGCTGTCTTGGGTGATGGCACTCTCTCCTGTTAAACCAATTCTAACATGTCACCTGCAGACACTGAACCATCTCCCCAATCCCCCAGCATTAGAGCTAGGGCAGGTTGGGATACACACTTCCACCAGCAGCCATTGTAGACCCCTTTCTTCCCATTCTGTGGATGGGCAAACTGAGGCAAAACAGTTATCATGCTGGGTAAGGTCCAGGTTGTCCTCAGAACCCAGTGACACACTATTCAGGAAAGCTGAACCAATGGGACAAGAAGAATGGCCTGTCTACTGGCTGCCTCTCTACCCACTTAGCCCTCAGTTCCTATTGCTATGGTCCCCATCTGACTGTCACTCAAGAAGCCACACAGATGATGGAGAAGGAGATCGAACAGTGATCTGAGTCCCTGAAGGGATACAGTTTCCACAGCTTGTCTTTCACAGAGCCTGGCACACAGTAGGTACACAACGTTCTATCTAGTGCAGCTGAATGCCCGCATCTGTCCCAGTAGCTAACTTACTTAGGTTCTCAGAGGACTCCAGGAAAGTCTCCCAAAGCTGCCATGGATTAATGCCCCAGAAACAGTTGAGGACCCCAAGCCTAGGAAGGACACTCGGCTGTCTCTGGGACCTAGTGAGCCTCCGAGGCTGGGGAGGGGGTGTTCTGACCTGGCCCAGGCTGACGGCATCCCTTTTGAGCAGGCTGTTGGCAGCCCCACATCGCCAATGAACTCCCTGGGTTGGCGTTTCCACTGAATGCCCTAGCAAAGGAGCCGTACCACATCTGCTCTGTCATTACTGCCATTCACTGCCATTTGGAGAAAGAGCGCTTGTCTTACCCAGCCATTAGTCTCAGGAGGGTGTCATGGAGAAATTCAGGGGGTGAGGAGGGAGTGGGGTGGGCAGCTGCCCTCCCCCAACCCTGCCTGGAGCCTGAGGAATGGGCAGCAGCACACTAATGTCCATCCTGTCCAGCAGTCCTGAGAGGGAAAGGACATACACAGGGTCCCTGCAGCCGGAAGCCAGGCGGGAGGTGGCTCTCCACTTCCTTCTCGGGTATGCTAGCTCAGGCCTGATGGAGTCCCAGCTCTGTCATTGTTTGTGAGCTAACCTGGGACAACCCTTCAACTCCGGTGCCTCCGTTCCTTATGGAGGATCTTGGAGCTGTGGCTCCGCGTCATGTCACAGAGTCAGCATCAAGGGATGACCCCATGTGTCATCCGCACTTTCGTTCTGAAGAAAATCTGTTAAATGACACACACCTGCCTTTAAACCCCATCTTTATAAACATGCGTCTGTAAGACTGCTTCTCACCCTTCTCGTGGACGCTGGTTTTTTTTCCGAGGGGAGGGGGTGTTATGTTTTCATTTTTTGTTTTGTTTTGTTTTTAATTACAGGTGAGTCCTTGATCTCAAGCTCTGGAATCAGCTACAGCGACGGCAAAGAGTGAGCCCCATCTCCTCATAGCTCCTCATGTCGCCTCCTCACAGCCTGTCTCTGCTCAGGTGCTTTTCAAAGAAGCGAACAACATGGAAAGGCAGGGGATTTGGCGTCAGCAAAACCCCGTCCCGACACAGCTGACAAGCAGGACACTCACTCCCCTGCCCCCCAGCCTCAGAGCTGGGGAGAGCACCCACCCCAGCACCAGCCTTGGAGTGGGTGAAGTGAGGGACTCAGCCTTGTCGTGGGCCTGGGGGTGGGGGCTCTTGGGCAGCAATCAGATGGTTGGCCAGGTTCTTTAGTCACCTCACAGCTAGGGGACTGGAGGAACCCCCAGACTTCCTACCTCCCCTGCTGCACCTCAGAGGCAAGTGTCCCAAACAGGTAAGATGTTACAACCATGAGCACAGCAAGTGTTCAACGGCAATTCTAACCAGGTGATCTATTCTGTACCACCCCCCCAAATGTGTCTGTACCAAGCACACTGGTAGCTACATGATGCTCCAACAGTGGTCTTCAGATGACCCAGCTCACATAGGAACATTGCTCTACATCCTTCCTGGCTCCTGAGACCACTGGTTGGAGGGTTCATATCACCCCAATTCCTTCAGATGAGCACGCCTGTGTCATGCATGCCTGTTTGAGAACATCTCTCTCTCTCTCTCTCTCTCTCTCTCTCTCTCTCTCTCTCTCTCTCTCTCTCCCTCATCTGACTACTGCTGGGGCCAAAGGATCATACTTTTGAACCCTAAACTCTGGTCATGACCAAGACAATGAGAATTTTTGGCCAGAGCCCAGATAAGGCTCAAACAAATAAAGGGAGAGTCCTTCAGTCTTCTGCTTCCAGGCTAAGCCCACCCATGCCATCGGCCACCTCAATCCCCAGGTGCAGTGGGTTCTTCTTCCTGCCAGCATGGTGCTCCCCAGGCTCCCTCTCAGGAAGAAGAGCTCAGTAAATGGGACCCACGTTGGCTGGGAAGTTCTCTGAGCCTCAGTTTCCCCCCAAAAAATGAAGATAGAAAAAGTAATACTATCTTTGGAGCCCTGGCCTCAGCTAAGAAAATGCTCTGAAAACTGAATTCTACTTATTAGATGAGTAAGTATTCTTCCCCTCATACAAAGAGAATTCATTTAGGTCAAGGTCATCCGGATTTAGGTTTATGAGAAAACTAGCTTAAAACAAGATTCTCTTTGGCTGATGGCAGATTCTTCTCTAGACCACACTTGCTTTTCCTGGATTACTTCCCCATCCCACCGGCAAGGGCATGGATTACAAACTGTAAAGTGCTACGCTGATAACCAGGAGTTGTGTGGTCAGCACCGATTTGCAGCCAACCAAGACATTGACTCCAAATGTCCCTGCTCATGTCGTGGCTCCTGCGAACTCTTGCTCTGCTCTTCTCAAGCAGGAAGGCCAGGGAGGCAACTGCTGCCAATGCCTTCCAGGGCATCTTTGACCTTGAATGTCCCTCTGTCTAGGGCTCAGCTATCTCAGGAGCTGGCACAAGACACAGGTCTTGCAGACATCAGGCAGCTGACAGGTGAGCAGAGTGGCAGGTCACTGTCTCAGGCAGTCACCAATTCTTGCCTTCCCCACCTTGCTTGTGTGTCAAGACTACACACAGCCCCAGAAGCCCAGGGCCCCTTTGCCAGCTAAGGGGCCCAACACCCTAATGTGCTCCGTTCCACACAGATGCACGTCTCCCCCACCTCCTGAGTGCCACCACCAATCATTCTCCAAGACCTGGTCTCCTTGTAATTTCCAATTTGTGAGAAATATAAAAATAGAAGGCTATTCGCTGCAGGCAGCTCACATCGAATCGGATGCCACTTTTTGTGTCATGTCAGATCACTGTAAACGGAACTGATGGCTTCCTTGGGCTGCTCTCAATAGCTTCCTGAGCAGGGAGGTGGTGGGAGCCCAGGAGTTTGGGAAAGGTGGCGGCTGGGTGCATGCCACCAATACCAGCTTTAATGATGTGCAGGCCACAGATCTGTGTGAATAGGAATGTGACCTCCGTTAGAACCTCAGTTCTGCCTCATAACAGCAGGGGTCTCCAAACTTCAGCTTCCCCTGCGGTCAAGAGCTACTATGCAGATGCCTGGCCAGGAGACGAGGGGCTCAGGTGCTGGAGACAGACAGACCTTGAGGTTTTCTCTAGTGGGCTGTGCCTGGGCTCCACAGCAGCAGGTATCCTCCTGCAGGGGAGCTGACAGCTGAGTTGGGACTCAGTGCCATTTACTGTCCTCTTGTGATTCCATCTGCACAGGGACAGTTACACACACCTCACAGGGGCCTGTGAAAATCAAACATTGCCACAAAAGTGCAGCATGGGGCATATTCCCCGCCACACTGTCAGTGTTCAGGCAAGGACAGCTGTTGCTCTAGTTCCAATACTGTCGTGGGGATGAGGGTTCTTGGAAACTGTTCCTCTGTTTACAGCTGAGTTCCAGGTCACAGCTTGTGTTCACACCTACTGCCTGCACCAGGACCTGGTCTCTGCTCTGAGTGGGCTTCACTGTGCTTCCGAGGCCAAGGGCTCAGGGTTGGTCTGGAGTAAACGACAATGCTTGCTGGGTGTCTAAGAAGTTCACAGAGACATCTCTCCCAGGAAGCCCTATTTTGAGATTCAAATCTGGCCACCCAGCCTCTCTTCACTCTCAGGGGCCAAGAAGGAGAGAGAGAGAGAGAGAGAGAGAGAGAGAGAGAGAGA
>CABHPP010125936.1:0-12065 GCA_902168425.1 Peromyscus attwateri | reverse complement strand
AGAGGGAGGGAGGGAGGGAGGGAGGGAGGGAGGGAGGGAGGGAGGAAGGAAGGAAGGAAGGAAGAAAGAAAGAAAGAAAGAAAGAAAGAAAGAAAGAAAGAAAGAAAGAAAGAAAGAAAGAAGCCACCAAATCCTGGAGCAGTAGATGCTCGGTGACCTCACCAGCTGGGGGAGGGACTGCTCTCATTAGCTGGGGGAGGAGCTGCTCTTTGCAGTTGAAGTCATTTCAAGGTCATCTGAAGTCATTTTAAGGTTATTTTCATCCCAGCAAGGGCTGACCACGATTCCCCAGGTATAGAATTGGTGATATTACCCAGTTGAGTGGAAGGGACAGCTCTTATTTAGGCAAAGACAAGCCTGTTGCCACCATTTCCATTTCAGGACCAGGCAAAGTGACAAAGGGGCTCTCACTGGGTTTGGCTTCAGGAATGTATCTGAGGGAGAAGGAAGCTGGGTGAACACTGCTTGGGATCAAGGGGCTACCTGGCGTGCCATGGAACAGGAATCAGAGAAAGGCATGGCTTCCTGCCTACTCTCACGGTCATGGGGAGCCATCAGGAGGCAGAAGGCTGCAAATGGTGGCCAAGGCTGGATTTGCTAGGGGTCGACACTTGGCTGGGCAACAACATAAGCAAGAGATAAGGAGAAAAAGACAGCTCTGAATCCCAAGTGACCCGAGAAATCTCTCACAGCCTATACTAGGGATGGAATTTCTACAGGAGGGCGACTTATTTAAGGTTGTTCTGAATATGCCACTTGCTGAGAAGGAAGAGAAGCAGCCATTTCTCTGACAGCAGGTCCAGAAGAACTGTCTCACAGTCCACCATGAAACCCCATTGTCAGTGCCCTTCACTTGGCTATTCCCCTTTATAGACGTGAAGATGTGAGACCGGAGAAGCACAATATGGCAACCTAGGCTTGGGAATCAGAAAAGCATGGGTCAAATCTTTGCCTTGCCTCCTCCTACCTGTGTGACCTTGGGCAAGTCACTCTCCCCCCCTTTGTCTCGTCCTCTCCTCCATTCTGAAGTGGAGTTTAGAGTAGTCCCTTTTGTACGAGGTTAGGGTAGGAATTACAAGCTGGGCACATCAAAAGGTTTCAACATTCCATTTCTTCTTTCCAAGGGGGACTAGAACTTGGCCAAGGTCACCCAGCCAAGCAGTGGCAGTGTTCAGCCCAAATGGAACCCTTACCCAGGACTCATTCATTCATTCCTGGCTGTGGATTCGAAGGAAGCATTTTACAGCCTTCTTGCCTCACCAACGCAGGTAGATCAGATCAGGTCCCTGCTAACTGGACCATTAGGCAATCACCTTCCACCCAGGTGGGCTTTATTCTGGAACATATTGAGTTCCTTCTAGGTGATGGGCCATGGGCAAACAAATTCACAGCCTTAGCTCCTGAGTTGCCGGGAATGTCAAATACTGGGCTGACAGAAGTGTGGAGTTACTGTATCGTTCCTTAGCCTTACCTTTACCCTCTGAGCTGCCTGTTCCTTGGCCTCTGGACTCCTCATTAGAGCCTCAGTCTGGAGACCTTACTTCTCAACAAATGTGGGTCCCAGGAATGAAGTTTCCACTGGGGAACAACCATTACCGTTTTCTCCTTCAGCGGTAGCTGCCTGCCTCCGGTGCCTTTCCCAGGGAACCCCACTCCACAGAGGATCTGGGGACAGGCTGGCCTGTGTCTCACTGCCTGGGACTCACTGTTTGTCCTCTAGTCACTGGCCACCAAGCCAGCACTTGGCTGGAGACAGAGCGCTTTCTTTGTTTGCCGCCTGCCTGGCGATTCCTTTCTGAAGCTCTACGGAGGCTCAGCCATTTTGCCCTCCTGCTCTGGGGAAAGCTTCCCGTTTCTCCCCTCTCTGCAGGAACTCACCCTCCCAGGGCTACTTTCTGGTCCTCTCCTTTGCTTTGAAGAGGGTCTGAGGATGCTTTGACCTGAACTGGGGTGGGGGGAGACTGAAGGACACTCTGAATTCCCACAGACCTCTTTTGTTTTGCAATTTGGAAGTTGGGGAAGGCAGGCTCCCCTATTCCCACCAAAGTTCACAACAACAGAAATATAGAAATATAGGCAGGACTCAGCATATCATTTTTCTCTTGCCCAGCACACCCTCTGTATGCCATAGAAAAACTAGGGCTAGCATCAAGTTCCACTCAGCTGGACATAGTCCCTTCCCTAATGTGGTCACAATCCCTTTCACCCCTGATCTTCGTAGCCAGGAGGTCCAGTCTGTGGACCTCATGTATGTTGGTCTTAACAATTGGCTTTCAAACATCCAATTTTCCCTTGAGTCTCAGGTCTGTTTCGAGAGGGTATTGGCTCTGTACAGAGCTGCCCATTCTGAGTCTCTTGTCGGAAGCCCAAGGCAACCACAGAACAGTGGTTGTCACCCATGCGGAAAGGGATGGGTGGGTACAGAGGGACTGAGCATGGAGAACCTATGGTTATTGTCACAGAAAGGAAGGAGTAGACACCTGGGGAATACAAATCACAGGAAGTCCTGGCCCGACCCACCGGACAACTCTGGTGAGCAGGGCAGTAGCCCCAGCTTGCGTGCGCTCAGCCCCGGCTGTTGTGCGCCTTCTTGAAGCTAAGGTTTCCTGAGAGCTTGAGGTGCCCCGGAATGGGAAGGAGATGTCCCCATCCTCAGGTGGCCCCAAGCCCCTCCATCCCCCATCCCCAGAGTGAATGAAGTATACGGAGACTGGGGACGTGGTGCACGTTGGTCTGGCTCCCTTCTGGGCACCCTGCCGTCGACTAGGGGACGAACCAGGACATCGACGGCATCCAGCCTCTTGTGACCCTCCCGCCTCCGGAGCATCCCTGGGCTGCAGCCGGCGCACGTCGAGGGCTAGGACGGGGGGGACGCTGCAGCCTAGGGGCCCGCCCTCCACCCAGCGCCCCGACGCCAGCTCCCCTCCTACCTGCAGCCGGGGCTGCGCGGGCCGCTCCGGGCTCGGCCGCGCTAGGACGCGGGCGCCTGGGCTCCTGGGCTCGCGCAGCTCGCCTGCAACCTCTCAGCTCGCTGGGGCTCCGAGGGCGGGCGGAGGGGCGGGGCTATCGGGACACGCCCACTGGGCGGGGTTTGTCCGCGCCGTCTTGCCCGCCCCTACTCAGCTGCCTCCATCTCTCCTTTCCCACCTTTTCTGCTCCTGCACCTCTCTTCCACCTACTTCTATCCTGCTCTCCTCCTCCTTCTGCCCTGCACCCCTCCTCTCTCTGTCTGCCTTCGCCTCCCTCTACCTGCGCCCTCCTCCCTCTGCCTGGCTCCCCTCCTTCCTCGGGCCTGCCCCCCTCTTCTCTCTGCCTGCCCCCTCCTCTCTTCCTCTCTCTGACCTCCTTCTCTCTCCCAGCCCTGCTCCCTCTCCATCTTCTTGCCCTCCATCCTCCTTCAGTCTCCTGGCCTCAAAGGTCTACCTCAATTCGTGTCTTTGTTTCTCTGGCTCTGTCACACCTTCTCTCTCGGGGGTACTGTGGGAGCTGGGTAGGACTCTTGAGCCCTCCCTACTTCCCCTGTCTGCTGTGGCCTTCTGTAGGAATCAAAGTTTCTACCTGGAGCTACCAGGCTGGGAAAGACTGCCACTGCAGGATTGGATTGGTCATGAAGACGTGTGTGTGTGTGTGTGTGTGTGTGTGTGTGTGTGTGTGTGTGTACAGCAGACCACAATCTGGAAACCCCAAGGGTTGGCTAAGGCACCTAAGTGCTCTGCTTCCAGCTCTTGAGGTGTGAGGGGTTGGTTGTCTCGAACATCTCTGCTCCTGGCCAGCCCCAGCACAGTGCCAGCTGCCTCTCTCCCCAAGTCCAGACCTCCTGGATCCTTCCATAGAGACTTTGGGGAAAAGGCCATGCCTGCCTTTTCCACATTCCCCAAAGGTTCAGAAAGAACTCCTTCTCTCCCGCTATGATGTCCTCCTTCTTCTATCCCTGAGTCTGGCATTTAATATCCGGCTTCCCATCCTCTGCCTTCATCCATCCTGGGGTCTCTAGCCTCAACTCCCAAAGGCCACCCGACTTTTGTCTCGTTCTCCACACTCACTTCCACAAGCATGGAGGGAAGCTTGGCGCTCTCTAGAACCTCCTGACTGGTTACCAGGTGCTGTGTGTACTTCAAATAAATCTTTCCAGAGTTCCTTCTGTGCACCACACACTGGTCTGGGTTCAGGGACACTATAGCACTTATGGGGCCAGTGAAAGAAACAGGCTTTCCTGGAAAACCCATTTGAGACTCTAGAAGGACAAGCTCTGCCAGGGCCACCCATGAGGGTCCTAGCCCAGGTTGGGATGACAGGTCCATTCATGAAAAAGTGCCACTGGGGAGGGGCCCTGCTGCCTGGCTGAATGTACAAAGCTGTCAGGGGAAATGTGGGTGTGGCTTCGAGCCGAGATTAGGGAAGCAAGGAGGAGGGCTGCTTTCACATGCCTGATGACCGTTTCCATGTCTTCCAGTCTCAGGACCTCAGTTTTTACTGTGGGCCCTTCTCCCCACCTCTCACACTCATATGATTGTGTAGAGAGCCCCCCTTTCACAAGTGGGAATGTGACCCATAGGCATGCCAGTCAGGACATGTCACCTCAAATCAAAGGCATGTGACAGAAGTTAGGCTAATGACACCTCCACCTGGGACTTTTACCAAAGTCTTGATCACCAGCAGCTGGGCTGGCACACCTGGAATAGCTCCTACCTGAATACAAGGGAACACAGAGGAAGACAAAGATGAGGCCAACAGAGGCCTGGTGAATGTTGTGTGAGCCCTCTGATCCAGCCATGCCTGAAGGCAGATCGATTCTCTGAATAATCAAGATACTTTTTAAAGGTTAATTTGTTTTTATTTTATGTGTCTGTGTGGGTATGCTCGTGTGTGTGTGTGTGTGTGTGTGTGTGTGTGTGTGTGTGTGTGTGTTCCTGCAGACTTCAGAAGAGGATCTTGCCTCCTCTGGAATTGGAGTTACAGGTGGTGGTGAACCACCATGTGGGTACTGGGAATCGAACTCAGGTCCTCCAGAAGCGCAGCCAGTGCTCTTAACCACTGAGCCGTCTCTCCAGCCCCTGCCCCATCATATTCTTGATCGGCTTTTATTTCCTTCTTTCCACGCCTCTGCATCTGTTTGACCTCCCACTGAAAGCTGCCCCTGGCTGTCAAGACAGTTTCTCAGGCTTGCCAACTTTCCCATAGCACTCTCCCCTCTGCCTCAGCCCCATGCCTCTCAGCCTAGCTGCATCACTCAAGGCATGTTCTCTAAGCAGATAATATCGAACCACAAACTTGGCATGGTAGAGTTCTGAGTGCTACCTCTGAAGCATGAGGCAGGTGTGTGTGTGTGTGTGTGTGTGTGTGTGCGCGCGCGCGCACATGCACTGTAGCTACAGACGAGGCAGGACCCTCAGCCCCTTGTGAAAAGCCTGAGTGAGAATCTGTCAGGTAACTCACAGGCATTTCGTGGGCTGGAGGCAACCTCTGTAGCACCTCACTTCCAAAATGTCAGCAGTTAGGCTCTGGTGGTGGTGGAAGAATGTCCTCGGGATGGTGTATGCCCCGGGATGGTGCTGGGTAGAGGTTAATGCCTCTCAAGAGCATGGGCAAGCATGCCTGAAAGCCTTGCACCTCCAGCTGTGGTGGGCAACAGGGTCTAGAATTTGTTGGATGTCTTTCTACTTCGACCTTGTGTTCATTTTCATGGAGACCTATTTCTGGCAAGTAATATTGGTCTTTTAGTTACAATGTGATGTAAAGTTTCCTTTTGAGATACACTTATTTAATCTAAAAAAAGGAAATATTTAAGTAAATAAAAATAGACATGGCACACAGATTTTTGCCCAGCTCTTGTGGCTGGTTTGCAAATGACTTCAGTTTGTGTGGCCTAATTTTGAGAAATGCTTCGTCTGTGTATTCATTGACTCAACAAATATTTATTGAACACCTACTGGGTGTGAGACACTGGGGGAGGGCTGAACGAAGAGACACTAGAGTTGGAGAGATTCCGTTCAGGAATCCAGAATCTGAGTGGACGACTCATCCATACACGACATTAAAAAAAAACAAAAAAACAAAAAAACAACAACCTGAGACTTGATCTTAGGAGCACCGGGGAGCCATTGAGTGACCTGGAGATGAAATATAAGATAGAATTTAAGAAAGCTGAGACTGGCCGGTGTACAGGATGGAGGAAGGGAGAGACGAAGACTGGAAACCGACAGCTCACTGGGAGCAGCTTTGTGATAGGTTTGAGAGGGTTGGAGGGGCTGGCACCGAGCTGAGTTCCTAGCACATAGCAGGCACTCAATAAATGCCTGGAACTATTGCTGTTACTATAATTAAAATCCTCTCTCTTTCTTAACTTAGAGAATTCATTGAGTCTTAGACCCGTGGGTTATCAAACCAGTTTGTGGATCTTAGGTAGTTAGACCCTTTGATGGATTAGTTGAGGTCCCAAGAGGGGGCAGTGGCCTGACTTAAGACACCTAGCTATCTGGTGGCAAAGCCAGAAAGACATGACTACTAGCTGCATTTCCAAGCACTTACCCTTGCTAATCACTGACACATGGGAACATAAAGGCACAGAGGCTTGGGTGCTTGGCTCAGAGACACACCGTGGGAGAGTTGCAGGGCTGGGATCCCAACTCAGGTCTGCTTGCCCTTAGGGCCAGTAACTCCTCATCTTGTCTCTGGAATTTCTCACAATCCCTGACAGCCACTAGGGAGTCAGAATGCCCAGTGCTGTTACTAACCTGCTGTGTGACCTTGGACAAGTTCTCCCCCTTCTCTGAGCCCTTTTCTTCCTCTGTAAACAGAAGGCAATTCAAGCCACTAGGCTGCTGCGTGTGGATATTATGCTTAGGGGCCTGCTGTCCTTGCCTTTGTCCAGGCCTGCTGCTCAGGACCCCTATCTGCTGCTCAATCTGACTTTGTCTCCATGACAACATCCAATTCCATCTTCCAGACTTGCTGAAAGTATAGCAAGATGGAGAATCCCCTTCCAACCCAATAAATCCCTGCTGTGGGCAAACAGGCCTTTGCCAGTTGTGTTTGATTTCCAGAGGGCTGGAATTACCTTACTCACACCCCTGCTCTGGGCCCAGGATTTCTCCATCAGTGAACAGTCCCTACAGTTATATGTATTAGTACTTGGAGGCACAAGACACCAGAGTTGGTGATATCGCATTGAAGAGTCCAGGGTCTACTTTAGAGAGATCTGAGACTTGGTTCTGAGGATACAGGGGAGCCACCGAATGCTCAGGAGCTGAAAAGCAAGGAAGAGCTTAAGAACTGGAGGGAAATAATAGGGCACGAGGTCATCTTGTCATCCTGTCCTTGAGTCACACTGGGGCACATCACTACCGGCTGTGGCCCCACTGCAGAACATTCAAACATTGATGCTTTCTCACCTGCAGGGATCAGTAGATGGACATTCCAGCATGCAAAGGTGACCACAGGAGCAAGTCCACAAGGATGGGTTGAGCAGCACCTCACGGGGTAGCTGGATGAACACTTTCCCCAGCAGAAAGCATTGGGGTATTCTGCTGGCTGTCGACCTTAGGCAAGGGGCCTAAGCTTCCTGAGCCTCAGTTTTCTCGTGTATAAAATGGGAATGAGACTAGGATTTTTTTTCTCACAAATCCACCAGGAGGGATCCAGAGAATGTCCTGGTATTCAGTACATGATTGGTCCCTATTTACCACTCTGCTGACATTCACAAGCTCTGCCTTCCCAGGGTGGGCCAAGGTCAGCCTCAAGTTCTACCACCTCTAAGAAGCCTGCCTGATTTCCCCCAATTGTACATGATTTCATCTCTGCTAGAATTCCCAGCTCTTTACTGCTTTCTTTAGTATTCATTACTTTCCTCCTGGGGGCGCATGGACTGTGATTCCTTGGAGCCCATACTCAGTGAGACCTGTACTGTTGACCCTTATGTCCTCTCCTGGTACAAGGCAGCTGAGACCCTTGGGTTCCCTCACATATGGACTGCCTGCATCTGGTCTATGGCATTAACTTCAAGGTCCTCACAAAGATACTTCCAGGCTCTTGCATATGTGGTTCCTCTACCAAAGACACTGTTCCTGCATTGTGTTCTCCCAAGGAGCTCTCCTGTAGGGTTGACCTGGATGTACCAGGTTCAGCCCCATCTCACCCTCACATGATGCTGAGCTCTGGGACAGAACAGGACTTCAAGGTAGAAGGATTGAATTCTCACCCCAGTAGACCATTCAGGAGCCACACAACCTGGGGTAAGCCTTACCCATATGGAATAGCCACACCAAGTATTTACTGAGCGATCACTCAGAATATTCAATGTCAAGTGAGCTGTCTTATTTAGGGTTTCTATTGCTGTGAAGAAACCATGATCATGGCAACTCTTAAAAGAAAAGAAAACATTTAATTGGGGCTGGCTTACCATTCAGAGGTTTAGTTCATTATCCTCATGGTGGGACATGGTGGCATTCAGACAGACATGGTGCTGGAGAAGGAGCTGAGGGTTCTACATCTTGATCTGCAGGCAGCAGGAAGAAAATGCCACACTGGACCTGGCTTGAGCATCTGAGACCTCAAAGTCCACCCCCCAGTGACACACTTCCTCCAACAAAGCCACACCTACTCCAACAAAGTCACACCTCCTACTAATGCCACTCCCTATGAGCCTATGGGGGCCATTTTTATTCAAACCACCATATGAACCCTGTAAATGCTTCAGTGCAAGTGAAATGTAAGTCCCTTTATAGATCAAGCTATAAGAAAAAAGGTGACATGGCTCATATGCTCTCCTTTGACCCTTTTGAGTTGGTTACTCTCTAGAGAACCACTGTTTGGAAATATCGCTCATTTCTTAGCACCTCTGTCTCATGGTCTGTTGTAGTGGGTGGTTGTTTGAGCCACACCTTGAAGCATGGCATAGCTCAACTTTCCCGGACCCTATGATAAATCTCCCGTGGTTGTGAGTTAACCCCCAAATAAATTCCTTTGCTCATTAAACAGACTCTATGGATTAATCCCATTAGCCTGTGAAATAGGAATGAGAGGAAGACTCTGGCCACAGGACTGAGGTAGGTTGCAGGAGAGGGCACCCTGCGCAAGCTTGGCACACACTGACTCCTGCTGAATCACAGAGAGCAGGCATTGTGGAGAGTCTCATGTGGGAGACTGTTCCAGTAGCCACCCCGACGGGCCTTTGCGGGTTGTACTTGATTCCCGACAAACCAAGGAGGTAGGAATGCTTCCTGTCCTTATTTTATCTGAGGTCCATTAAGGGAAGATACTTTACCCGGGTGCACAGCTGCAAGTGTGGGAGCTGAGTGTGGGTGCCTACCCATGCTGCTAACGCACGCTGAAAGTGTGCCTTCATGTGTCTAGTGTCATGGCTAGACAGAAGGTGTGTGAGAAGATCATGCCCATGTTGGTGCTCATGTGTGTAGAGTGGACCAGGAGAGGTGAGAAATCACGTGACTCCTTACAAGCGTCATCACAGCCACCGTCTCCACAGAACCTGAGTGTAGGCCACTGTAGTGCTTGTGTGACTGTGACAGAATACCCACCAAGGCAGTGGAGAGAGGGGAAGGTTTATTTTAGCTTGCAGTCTGGGGGTACAAGGATGTCAAGGTGGTAAGAACGTAAAGCAGCTGGTCCCATGGTTGACCCCGTGGAATGATACAGCCACATTGAGAGTGCACCTTTCAGTTAATCTGATCTAGATCATCTCACAGATGTGCTAGAGGCTTGTCTCTTTTTTATCCAAGATCCTGTCAAATTGACAGTCAATGTTAACCATCATACCCACACACCTGAACTGAAAGCCCAGGACTGTACCCAATCACCTGTGGGTACAAATGCATTCAACCCACACAGGACTGAGAGGTGCCCTTGCTGCTACTATGGACAGCGGGCTTCTTAAACTCTCTCTGCAGTCCAAGGCATATAAAATAGGTATGCAAATCAAACAAACCATAAAGAAATGTATGTTAAAACAGCTCTTTGTTATACATAAGGCAAAAGCAAGTCTGCATGCTAAAGAGATGAATTTGTTTATTTTTCTCATAAAGATTCAATCTTGTCTGAATAATTGAAACTGCTGAGAATGCCCTAGCAGAAAAACAGTTTAAAAGGCAGAAGTGTGTTTAAGGCCTTTTCTGAAATCATTGAGAATTCTGTTCCGATCCCAGATTTTTATGAGACTCAAGGCAGCAACTTAAATGGCAGTTTTGAAAACCAGACATTCTGCGCTGGAGAGATGCTCAGTGGGTGAGAATGTCTGCTCTGTAAGCATGAAGACCCAAGTTTGGCTCTCCAACACCCCCACGAAAACAAACAACAACAAAAAGGAGTTTGGCTTCATTTGCCCGTGACCCCAGCACTGGGAGCTGGAGATAGGCAGGTCCCAAGAGGCACTTGGGCATTTGTGTAGCCGCTTCTACAGAGGTTGGCCAAGGACTGTAGGCTTTGGGGAACATGGAAACACTCCCAGATACCCAGATGACAATAATGGTTGGGGAAGGCAAGCCAAACCACCTAGGACAGGTCAGGCCCAGGTCCTGATATGCTGTCCTTGCCAGTGGGGACTAGCCTGTGTGCTCCTCAGCAGTCAGTGTGTTAGTATCTGAGATGGCAACTTCCAGGGAAGGGAAGGGGAGAGAAGGGGAGGGGAGGGAAGGGGAGGAGAGGGAAGGGGAGGAGAGGGAAGGGGAGGGGAGGAGAGGGGAGAGGAGGGGAGGGGAGGGAAGAGCCAGTACACCATCCAATGATCCTTTCCCAGGGCGTACTCTGCCCCATGGGATGGAAGACCCTCTCCTAGAGGTCCACCTCTTAAAGCCTCCACAAATCACCCAGCTGGTGACCCAGCTTTAGAATGCAGTGGATCCCAACTACAGCATGTGAGCACAAAGGCAGCTGAGGAGTGAGTGAATGGGGCCTGCGGCACCTGGGCACCTCGGCATTGTTTGCTTGCTTTCTACCAGCTCTGCCTGCCTGGAGTAGTAGGCTGTGGTGCCCTGGGGTGAGAATTCTGACTTGGGAGTCAGGTTTGTTCCAGGGCCTTCTTAAAGGGGCCTGCACGCCTCACTCTGTCAACACAGACACGGTCATGACTGCCCAGGTGAGTTGGTGACAGGTGGAAACCTGGCATGAAGCAGATGGCAACCAGAGCTGTGGCCCCTAGCTCCCATATCTCAGGAAGTCCGGAGGCAGCCAGCACTTCCCGCTTTCATTAGCCATTAGAGTGACAGCTAATCACAGCCTCCTTATTTATGAGATAAACCATGCATTCAGCATATTTCTTCAAAACGGAAGCTATTGACAGTCCTAGAATAGCTCCTGAGAGGGAAAGCCCACGGTTAATGGAGCCTTTAGAAACAATGGGCAATCAACAGGGCTGGAGCCAGTCCCATGGGCCTTCTGGTAGGGGGATAAAGGATCTGGGTTGGGGCGGCACCAGGAGAGGAGCAGCCATGTTTGTGAAGAAGACCACAGCACCCCAGATTTTAGAGGGATGGGGCTGGAGAGGTATTGGCAGATGGAGGTGGGGGTGCAGGAGCCCTGGGGGAGGAGGAGCCTTGCACCTGTCCAACCCTCTACATTGTTGCTGTTTCCTCT
The DNA here is from genome assembly GCA_902168425.1 of Peromyscus attwateri. Taxonomy (NCBI): domain Eukaryota; kingdom Metazoa; phylum Chordata; class Mammalia; order Rodentia; family Cricetidae; genus Peromyscus; species Peromyscus attwateri. The sequence continues at coordinate 482 of CABHPP010125936.1, read as the reverse complement.
CTCCCCCCACACCTTTGTTCCCTCTCCAGAGCTCCTGAACTTCCTTTTCCTTTCCCTCTTCCTGGTCCTCTTCCCTTCTCCTTCCTCTTCCCTCTTTAGGTGTCTCAGTTATTTATTACTTAGATAGAGTACAGTGTTTAAGACAGACATTGCTTCTCTGTGTATGTTCGTGTGGTCCAAGTGTGCACATGCACGTGTGTGCACATGTGGAGAACAGAGGTTGCTGTACTGTGTCTTCCTCTATTGTCCCTCCCCCCACTTTTTTTTTTTTTTTGAGGCAGGGTCTCTCACTGAACCTGGAGCTCACTGGCTGGTCAGTGAGCTCTGAGGATCTTCCTGTCTCTGCCTCCACTCAGCAACAGAGTTAAAGACTCATGCCACCACACCTCACTTCTACACAGGTGCTGGGGATCTGAACGCAGGTCCCTATACTTGCTTAGCAGCACTTTCCCTGCTGACCTGTCTCCCTGTGACCCTAAGCA
>CABHPP010125935.1:24543-45768 GCA_902168425.1 Peromyscus attwateri | reverse complement strand
GAGGGGCTGGGGGGGCGAGGCTAGACTTTGTCCATATGATCCTCATCTCCTAGTGTTTAAATACACTACCACACTGGGTAAGCCCCCACTGTATCTCTGGGTCATACCTTTCCTGGAACTAAGACTCTTTATGCAAAGGTCTACTCCTTGCTGACTTTTGTTTGTTTGTTTGTTTGTTTGTTTGTTTTTCGAGACAGGGTTTCTCTGTATACTTTTGGAGCCTGTCCTGGAACTTGCTCTATAGACCAGGCTGGCCTTGAACTCACAGAGTTCTGCCTCCTGAATGCTGGGATTAAAGGTATGCACCACCACAGCCTGGCTCCTTGCTGACTTCTAATAGGCACCTAACTCTCCTTCTACTTCATGTTCATCTCTAGTCTTTCCCTCCTGAGGAATGGAAACTCCATCCTTGGAGTCCTTCTGGGCTCATTCTTGATTTTTCCTTTCTTATATCACACTACACCAGTCATCAAGTTTTGTGTCAGCCCTCTATTCAAAATCCAGGATCTAACCACTTCCTGTCTTCTGTACCAATCCCCATGCTGGACCAAGCAGCCATCATCCCTCACTTGGATTATTTCAGAGGTCTAAGTGGTCTTTTGCCTTTGCTTTCGCTTTACCTCCTTCTAACTCATCTGCCAGGGGATTTCCTTTTTTAACTAGGTCTGAATTTGTCACTAAACACTTCAGTGCGTTCCCACCGCTCTCAAAACGGGAAGGTCATATACAAAAGGCTCTTCAGTAGCCTGCTTGACAGAGCTCCGGCCCTGCTCTCAGGCGCCAACCTCTCCCAGGATCGCTGCCTCCCTGCTGCTCTTCACAGTGCTACTCGGCCCCTCCCTAAGACCTGGGCACTTTGATTCTTGTTACCCCAAAGCTCTGCCTCCCTAAAGCCCACATCTACAGAGTTACTCCCCTCCCCATGAGAACTGTGTTTGCTGAACACTACAGAACCCTCAGACTCTCTCATCTTTGCTGTGTTCACCTTCCTTGGTTTATTCTTGTTAGTGCTTATCAACAAAATACTTGACATTGATACATCTTTATCTGTATTGATGTTTTCCACACTGCAAGATAGACTCCAAGAAAGGGCCTTGTTTACTGCATTATCTTCAGTATCTGGACCAAGGCTTGGCTCATAGTACACACTTCATAAATATTTGCTGAAGGGAAGACTGAATCATCAAGACTGCTCACAGGTATACTACTGTTCCCATTTTAAAAGTAAAGAGGCCTAAGGGTCAATAAAGAACTTGCCTCCTGGCTGAAATTGAAAAGATGCATGGCTGAGAAGGTTGTAACTACCAGCCTGTGAATCACGATCCTGCAGCATTATAATTGGGTGTTTAATCAACATTAACCCAAGTATCCCTAATAGAGGAGAAAAAAAAAAAAAGGACATCCCTATTTACTTAGCTATCTACCTACCTATCTATTGTTTTCGGAGACAGGGTCTCACACTCAAGCCCAGGTTGGCCTGGAACTCTCTGGACTGCTCTTACTTCAGCATCTGGAATGGTAGAATTACAGGCATGAGCCATAACACCTGGACAAGTAGTTCCTTTTTAAAGTGGGGCATTCCCATACCCACTTTGCAGATAATGTTATGTCCTTGTTAGATCAGAAGCTGCAGCCTCACAGATCAGGCCACACTCCCAGCAGTCTCCCTCCCTTCAGGATCAGCTACAGGAACATGACAGGCCATGCTATGACTCTGAAGGCAAAAGGCAGAATCTGGCCTGCTCCCCTAGTTGACCCAGAAACAGAGACAAACTGACTTCAAGCAGCCAGCATGTAGTATGGGTTACTTTCCATGCCTATGCCTTCTGGCTTTGGAGCACATCCCTCTGAAGCGTTAGAGAAGACCTCTGCTTAGTCTGGTGGAACAGAAGTGTCTGTCTTCAGAACCCCACCATACTTGTATGTGGCATTAGTAAGTACCAAAGCTCTACCTGAAGGACAGTTTGTCTCAGCACTTCTCTCTGAACCACCTCTCTCAACACTGTCCAGTTCCTCTAGCAATCTTGACATCTACATTTGCAAAAGAACAACACAAAAATCCATTATTGCTTTATAGAAATTAATAGCGCTTTTTCAAAAATCAGCTAAATAGTGAGGCAAGGTGGCACCTACCCAGGAGACAGAAGCAGGTGGATCTCTGTGAATTTGAGGTCGGCCTGGTCTACACAGTGAGACTCTGTCTCAAAACAAAAACAAAAAATGCTAAATAAAGCAAGTGGTTTTTACCTTGGATTATGTAAAGTTAGGAAATTTCCCATAATCATGGAGTTGAATGTGCCAATTGGTTTTTTGTCAATTTGACACAAATCTAATCATATCTGGGAAGAGGGAATCATGAGGAATTGCCTTTATCAGAATGGCCAGTCTGTGGGGGCATTTTCTTATTGACTTGGGATGGCCCAGACCCCTGAGGGGAGTGTCACCCCCAGGCTGGTGGTTCTGGGTAAAGCAGGGTGAGTATGCCATGAGAAGCCAATACGCAGCCTTCTTCCAAGGCCTCTGCTTGAGTTCCTGCCCTGGATGACTACAACTGTACACCAAAACTAACCCTTTCCTTCCCAGTTTGCTTTTGGGCTTGGTGGGTGTTTTATCACAATAATAGAAGGCAAATCAAGACTTTTTTTAAAAACTTAACTTTTTTTTTTTTTTAAAGATGTGAATCCTGCTGGGCAGTGATGGCACAGGTCTTTAATCCTAGCACTTGGATCTCTGCATTTTGAGGCCAGCCTGGTCTACAGAGCAAGTTTCAGAACAGTCAGGGCTGTTACACAGAGAAGCCCTGTATCGAAAAACAAACAAACAAAAATAAAAAAGATGGTCTCCTCTAGAATTCCTGAACTGAAGTAATCTGCCTTCTTCAGCCACAGAAGTGCTGGGCCTGCAGGCATTCGGCCACAGTATTATGCCCAACTTTGAACTGTTGTTATCTGTGACATTTCCAGTTGGCAAATATTTTTAAATAACTGCTTTAAAAAATCAAAGAGTGCCAGAGCTGAAAGTGCAAAGCATAGAAAATAGGTTTTAATTATTTTAGAAGCTGTGTGGCCTTCAGTAAATTAACTGTTCTGGTTTCCTTATCAGTTCTACATACCCCTTAGGGAGAATTGAGAATTAACTGAAATAAATTATAGTCCCTACCATACAGAGGTAGTACCCAATAAAAGATGGTTTCTCTTCAATGTCAAACAACCCACACTGCAGAGCTAAAACAAAACACTGCGTCACAACTAGTTTCTCGACTTTTCCTCTTAACTTAAAGGGTCCCCTTGGAATCTAAAGATAATTAATTCAAACAGAAAAAATAAAAAGAAGGGAAGAATGTGCACTTTACTTTGCTGCACAATCGAAAACAGCTCTTTGGTTCAGCTTAGGGTCTCAGACGCAACTGGCTTCGCCAGGGAAAAATCATCCTCTTAACCCTCCTTTCCCTGACTCTCAGTGCGGCTACTCAATGAGGTCAAATGTCCCCGCTCGGCTGCCTTAGGACCCCACCCCCATCCGACAGCGCCCTTCTATTGGCTGAGCCTGTTTGGCGCCAAAGCGAGGAGGAGCGGCTGAGCGCTGTGGGGCTCTGAACAATAGAAGTGCCGCGGCCGAGAGCCCAGCGACCATTTGGCGTGACTTGGCAGTTGACAGGACCGCGGGACCCAGGAGCGTCCGTCATGTTCTGCGAAAAAGCTATGGAGCTTGTCCGCGAGTTACACCGCGCGCCGGAAGGGCAGCTGCCGGCCTTCAACGTGAGGAGCGGCGGACGGGGAGGGGCGTGCCGAGGGCCAGGCCTCTGGCCTGGAGGCGGGGCCTCCGGCCTGGGGGCGGGGCCTATGTGGACTTTCCCTGGGCTAGTCAGCTTTGTCTTGCGGAAGATTCTTCTGACATGTCAGTTGCTGGGTTCGCCTTACCTCTTTGCTAGGTGCCGAGATCGGAAACAAAAAGTTTGAAATTGGGCCAAACCAATTGTAGGAAGAAAAAGAAAAGACTCATATTCATGTTATTCATTGACTGGGTGAATTTCCCCATCTGTTTCTTGATTTTGTTTTTTGAGAAAAGGCCTCATGTTATCCAGGCTGGCCTGAAACTCTGTTTTAAACAACAACAACAACAACAAAATATGTGTATGTGCGTCACCTGCATGCAGGTGCCCCATGGAAGCCTGAAGAGGGTATGGGATCCTCTGGAACTGGGGCTATAGGCATTTGTGAGCTGCAGGATGTGGGTGCTTTTAGCCGCTGAGTAATCTCTCTAGCTCCACATACATCTTTATACCCAGCCTCTTGATGAACCGATAGCGTCTTGATGTAACCCTAGTAGTTCTGGGGGTCGCTGTGAAGCCAGGTCCCACCTGCAGCCTTTGGAAACCACCCATTTGCTTTTCTTGCTTGTAGATGATTGACTTTTTTTTTCTTTCATGTATCTGGGTTCAATCTGCTAAGAGCTGACACTTCTAGAAAGGGCCTGATGCCCTGTGAAGGGCCATATGGAATCATGTAGTATGCACCCTTTGTATCTGTATCTGGCCTCTTTTGCCCAGTATAATCTATTGAGACTTTTTGCTTGTTCGTTTTGTTTTTTGAGACAGGGTTTCTCTGTATAACAGCTCTGGCTGTCCTGGAACTCACTCTGTAGACCAGGCTGACTTCAAAAAGACTGTTCTTATTGTGGTGTATGTTTTCAGTAGTTCAGTAGTTTTATTGTGCTTTTTTATTTTAAAGATTTATTTACTGTTTTTTTGAGACAGGGTTTCTTGGTGTAGCCTTGGATGTCCTGAAACACACTCTGTAGACCAGGCTGGCCTCAAACTCACAGAGATCCACCTGCCTCTGTGTCCCAAGTGCTGGGATTAAAGGCACATGCCACCATCACCTGGCTTAAAGATTTATGTTTAAATTTTCTGTGTATGAATGTTTTGCATGCATGTATGTTTTGCAGCCACATGCATGCCTGGTGCCCACGGAGGTCAGAAGAGAGCAGGAACTGTAGTTACAGATGTTTATGAATCACCATGTGAGTGCTGGAATTGAACCTGAGTCCTGTGAAAGTGTGATTGATATATTGTGCACCCCAATAAACTTATCTAGGGGTCAGAGAACAGAACAGCCGCTATATTAAACATAGAGGTTAGGCAGTGGTAGCACATGCCTTTAATCCTAGCATTCAGGAGGCGGATCGTGTGGATCTCTGTGACTTCAAGGCCACACTAGGAACAAAGCCAGGCATGGTGACGCACACCTTTAATCCCAGCACTTGAGATCTCATGTCTTTGCTTGGGAAGCACACACGCCTTTAATCCCAGGAAGTAATATGACAGGACACAGAAAGGTATATAAGGTGTGAGGACCAGGAACTAGAGGCTCTTAAGCAGTTCAACTGAGACCCTCAGGGGTGAGAACTCAGAGGCTTTCAGTCTGAGAATTTGTGGAAACAGGATCGCTGAGGAGTTGTCGAGGTGAGGTTGGCTGTGACTTGTTCTCTCTCTCCGATCTCTCAGTTTCTCCCCAATATCTGGCTCTGGGATTTTAAGATTTTAAGACCTTTTAAGATTTGTGTTACAACTGAGCCATCTCCCCAGTCCTTATTGCACTTTTTAAATGGCTGTTTGTTTTACCTTTTAGTTGGTAAAATATGCATTCTAATATAAAGTTGTCCATTTTATTTTTTATTCAATAACTATATTCATGATATTCATTAATTACATTAATTGTATTATTTATTACAGTCATGATATTATGTCCTTTTACTACTGTCCATTTGTGGGGCTTTTCCATCACACAAAACAGAGATTCTGTACTTAGGAAATCATTGCTCTATATTCCTTTCTTCTCCATCTTGAGATAACATCTAATCTTTCTGTCTCTATGAATTTGTATATCCTATATATTTCATGTGATACAATTCTATAGTATTTGTCCTTTTTTAATGTAAAAGCATTTTATGTACAACTACAGGAGAAATAATACACAGATAGCTTGAACATAAAAGCAGGTTATAATTCAAAATTCCAGGGTTATTTGAAACTGGAAAATATTTTCTCTGTAGAAAATAGTAAAAATGCTAACATTTCCCAATAAGCCCTTTTAAGCCAAATAATAGCTGAATTATACATATAAATATTGATTAGATTCTGGGATACAGAAGAAACCTATCTTCATCTGTTCAGAGAGCTATGTTTTACTTAAGTTGTGTAAGTGAGATTCCTATTCATCTTCCCCTTCACTGTTTAATTTATGGCAGACATTTTTCTATAGGCTAATCCATAATCTAAAAAGATTTTAGCCTCCCCTCCTGAAAGTACAGCCAACATTTTCTTTCATCAGCTTGATACGGTACAAATTCTTATCCTAATAGTGAAATGTTTCACTAAAGCTTGCCCAGTGATTGGGCAAAACCAAAAATTATTATAAGCCACAGTCATCCTAGGGTCCCCCCTGCTAGGTAGCACCTCCCTGGATCTGTGGGTTGCAGTCTGATTGTCCTTTGCTTTATATCTAGTATCCACTTATGAGTGAGTACATACCATGTTTGTTGTCCTTGTGAGTCTGGGTTACCTCACTCAGGATGATTTTTTTCTAGTTCCATCCATTTGCCTGCAAGTTTCATGATGTCATTGTTTTTCTCTGCTGAGTAGTACTCCATTGTGTATATGTACTTCATTTTCTTAATCCATTCTTCAGTTGACAGGTATCTAGGTTGTTTCCAAGTCCTGGCTATTAAGAATAATGCTGCTATGAACATAGTTGAGCATGTATCTTTGTGGTATGATTGAGCATTCCTTGGGTATATGCCCAAGAGTGGTATGGCTGGGTCTTGGGGTAGATCGATTCTCAATTTTCTGAGAAGCCGCCATACTGATTTCCACAGTGGTTGTACAAGTTGCACTTCCACCAACAGTGGAGGAGTGTTCCCCTTGCTCCGCATCCTCTCCAAAATAGACTTTCATTAGTGTTTTTGATCATAGCCATTCTGAAAGGTGTAAGGTGGTATCTCAGAGTCGTTTTGATTTGCATTTCTCTGATGACTAAGGATGTTGAACTTTCCTTAAATGTCTTTCAGCCATTTGAGATTCTTTTGAGAATTCTCTGTTTAGCTCTGTGACCCGTCCAGCAGGCCAGGTTATTTGGTAGGACTCGAGGAGGCACCTCCTGAAAACCAATGGAGGCGAGAGGGGAAGGAGACCAAGCGCGTATAATGAAAGACAAAGTCAGTCTGAGTTGCATCAAGGTCTCGTTTATTGCAAGGGGAAGTGGGTTTATATATGCTGGTAGATGGGAGAAATGAATAGGGGAAAGGGGGGGATGAAAGTTTGAATAATAGGGTCCAGGTGAGGTCTCTTTGAAGAATAGAGTCAAAGAGAGGTTTCTTTGGTCCAATGCTTGTGCAACTGACCAACCGAACATACTCCAGGAAGTTAATCCAAAAGTACATTAATCTAAAGGTACATTTTGTGGTTTTTCCGGGAGTTATTGTTTTTTGTAACTTAGTAATGTTGTCAAGGGTGTAGTTACATCAGATCATCCAAGCAAGAAAGGTCACAGCGCAGTCATCCAACTTTAGGTCCCCAACAGCTCTGTAACCCATTTTTTAATTGGATTGTTCAGTATTTTGATGTCTAGTTTCTTGAGTTCTTTATATACTTAGGAGATCAGTCCTCTGTCAGATGTGGGGTTGGTGAAGGTCTTTTCCCATTCTGTAGGCTGTCGTTTGGTCTTATTGAGTGTGTTCTTTGCTCTACAAAAGCTTCTCAGTTTCAAGTGGTCCCATTTATTAATTGTTTCTCTCAGTGTCTGTGCTACTGGTGTTATATTTAGGGAGTGATCTCCTGTGCCAATGCGTTCAAGAGTACTTCCTGCTTTCTCTTCTATTAAGTTCAGTGTAACTGGATTTATGTTGAGGTCTTTGATCCACTTGGGCTTCAGTTTTGTGCATGGTGACAGATATGGATCTTCTTCTACATGTTGACATCCAGTTATGCCAGCACCATTTGTTGAAGATACTTTCTTTTTTCCATTGTATAGTTTTGGCTTCTTTGTCAAAAATCAGGTGTTCATATGTGTGTGGATTAATGTCAGGGTCTTCAGTTCAATTCCATTGGTCCATATGTCGGTTTTTATGCCAGTACCAAGCTGTTTTTATTACTATAGCTCTATAGTAGAGCTTGAGGTCAGGGATGGTGATGCCTCCAGAGGTTGCTTTATTGTACAGGATTCTTTTAGCTATCCTGGGTTTTTTGTTTTTCCATATGAAGTTGAGTATTGTTCTTTCCAAGTCTGTGAAGAATTGTGTTGAGATTTTGATGGGGATTGCATTGAATCTGTAGATTGCTTTTGGTAAGATTGCCATTTTTACTATGTTAATCCTACCTATCCATGAGCATGAGAGATCTTTCCATTTTCTGATATCTTCTTCAATTTCTTTCTTTAGAGACTTAAAGTTCTTATCATACAGGTCCTTCACTTGTTTAGTTAGTGTTACCCCAAGGCATTTTATATTATTTGTGGCTATTGTAAAGGGTGTTTTTTCTCAGCCCTTTTATCATTTGAGTATATGAGGGCTACTGACTTTTTTGAGTTGATCTTGTATCCTGCCACTTTACTGAAGGAGTTTATCAGCTGTAGGAGTTCCTTGGTAGAATTTTTGTGATCACTTATGTATACATCATATCATCTGCAAATAGTGAAAGTTTGACTTCTTCCTTTTCAATTTCTATCCCTTTGATCTCCTTTTGTTGTCTTATTGCTCTAGCTAGAACTTAAGTACTATATTGAATAAATATGTGGAGAGCGGACAGCCTTATCTTGTTCCTGATTTTAGTGGAGTCGCTTTGAGTTTCTCTCTGTTTAATTTGATAGTGGCTGTTGGCTTGCTGTAAATTGCCTTTTTTTTATGTTTAGGTATGTTCCTTGTATTCCTAAAGTTGCCCATTTTAACTTAGTGTACACTCCAATGCCACTAATTACATTCACACTGTTGTCAAATCACCCTCACTGTTCCCAAAACCATCTCTCATTACTCCAGCAGAAACTTTGTCATCATTAAGCTTTAATGGCTGACTCCCCATTTCTCACAGCTCCTGATAACCACTTTTCTTTTACCCACATTTATTTATGTGGGTGGAGGCATATGTGCAACAGCACAGTTGTGGAGGGACAACTTGAGAGTCGGTTCTTTCCTTCTACTATGTGAGTTACAGGAATTGAATTCAGGTCATCAGGCTTGGAGGCAAGTGCCCTTACAAGCTGAGCCATCTATCCTGCAATCATCCCCCCTCCCCCCACAGGGTTTCTCTGTAGCTCTGGCTGTCCTGGAACTCACTTTGTTGACCAGGCTGGCCTGAACTCATAGAGTTCTGCCTGCCTCAGCCTCTGGAGTGCTGGGATTAAAAGTATGTGCCACAGGGCTAAAGAGATGGCTCAGCAGTTAAGAGCATTGACTGTGGCTGCTCTTCCAGAGGAACCAGGTTCAATTCCCAGCACCCACAGGGCAGCTCACAACTGTCTGTAACTCTAGTTCCAGGGGATCTGACACCCTCACACCAATGCACATAAAATAGTGTTAAATAATTAAAAAAAAAGAAATGTGCCACTACCACCCAGCCTTTTTGTTTGTTTGTTTTTGTTTTTTGAGACAGGGTTTCTCTGTGTAGCTTTGCGCCTTTCCTGGAACTCACTCTGTAGCCCAGGCTGGCCTTGAACTCAGAGATCCGCCTGCCTCTGCCTCCCGAGTGCTGGGATTAAAGGCGTGCGCCACCACTGCCCGGCTTATTTTGGTTTTCTGAGACAGGGTTTCACTGTCTGAAAAAGTTCAGGCTGGCCTCAACTTGAGATACTTCTTCCAGTTGCTAGGATTGATTCTAGGCATGTGCTACTATGCTTGGCCAAAGTGCTTTTCTGTCTATGAATTTGCCTTCCTAGGTGTTACAGTCCTTTTGTGTCTGCTATCTCTGGTTTAACATGGAATTGTCAGGATCCATCTATGTTGTAGCACGTATCAGTACTCATTCCTTCTTATTGCTAAATGATACTCCATTGGGTGATATACCACATTTGGTTTGTATTTCCATCTGTTGTCGGTCCTTTGAATTATTTTGAATAATGCTGCCAAGAACATTTGCAGAAAGCCCAGTGTGTGCCTGTAATTCCAGGACATGGGATGCTGAAGCAGAAGATTTAATGTGAGGTCAGCCTGGGTCACATAGTACTAGCAAGACCCTGTCTCAAAAAACAAAACAAAACAAAAATTATGAAAACCTGAAAATAAAAAAAATCAAACACAATAAAAGTGTGTGTAAGTTTTTGTGTATGGGTTGGAGATTTGGCTCAGTAGTAGAAAGAAAAAAATGAAGGGGTGAAAAGAAGAAATAACAAGAAAACATGTATAAGAATGGGGTTGGGTCTAAAACTAGAGGTGGAATGGCCGGGTCATGTGGGAGTTCAGTGTAACTGTTTTCTGGTGCTGGGGATGGGGGTCTGCTAGCTAGGAAAGTGCTCTACCCAGGAGCTGCACCCACAGTCCTTTGTTGTTTAAGATCGGGTATCTATGTCATGTGTGAAGACCTTGAAGTCTTGATCTTCCTGCCTGGCATCCTGGGTTCAGGAACTCTGTTCATTCCTTTTAAGTGTCTGAACAGCTGTGGAACTGATTTGCACAGGCTATACCATTTTATGTTCCTTACCAATATCTGTAGCCATGGAAATATATTGTGAAGACTATTTTTTGTTAAGGTATGTAAATGAAAGATAAATATAGTACAGATTGAAATTAATCGGGAAATCAATTAATATATTTATACATTTCAGGAGGATGGACTCAGACAAGTTCTGGAGGAGATGAAAGCTTTGTATGAACAAAACCAGTCTGATGTGTAAGTTGTGATAATATTAATGTTTTAAAAATAAAAAATGGCCGGGCAGTGGTGGTGCATGCTTTTAATCCCAGCACTCGGGAGGCAGAGCCAGGCGGATCTCTGTGAGTTCGAGGCCAGCCTGGTCTACAAAGCGAGTTCCAGGAAAGGTGCAAAATGACACAGAGAAACCCTGTCTCGAAAAACCAAAAAAAATAAAAAATAAAAAAATAAAAAAAATAAAATAAATAAAATAAAAAATGAGCCGGGTGGTGGTGGCGCACACCTTTAATCCCAGCACTAGGGAGGCAGAGGCAGGCAGATCTCTGTGAGTTCAATGCCAGCCTGGTCTACAGAGTGAGTTCCAGGACAGGCTCCAAAGCTACACGAAGAAATCCTGTCTCAAAAAAACCAATAAACAAACATACAAACAAACAAATAAATAAAAATAAAAAATAAAAAATGAGATGTTAAAATCAGAACCTTTTATCTCTTTGGGGGATGTAATTTTTTTTTTTTTTTAATTTTTCTGAACCTGATCTTACCCTGGTTGTACAAGCAAGCACAGGACTTGAACCTAAAGGAGTTTCTGCTGCTCTGTGGTTGGACAATGCTTCACATATGCTAGATGCTTAATACATCTTTGTGATGTATTATGATGTATGACTTGTAAGTTGAAAGAATTAAGGTAGACTTTAAAGGATGAGACAGGAGCAGATAAAGCCCACAATGCAAGTAAATACTTAGTTCCCACTCTTCGTTTCATTGACAGATGCCTTAGTGTGTTTGAAGGAGAAGGGTCCTCTGAGCAGGAACAGCAGTGATTTCTGACACCATGAGCAGAGTTGATTGAGAACTGGTATCACAAAAGGCTACCACTTATCAGGTCAAGAGAGGGCTATAGATTTATTGGATATTTAAGCGAGGCCTGGCATTTCATACAGTGGTGAATCTGGACTATGTGAACACATGATAAGATTTAAAAAAAAAAAAAAAAAAAAGAGTGCTGAAAACTGGATAAAGCTGGGGTAGACCAGGGTGGTCTTGAACTCAAGAGATCCATTTGCCTCTGCCTCTCAAGTGTTGGGATTAATGCCCAGTGGTAGTCAGAATCTTACCTAGAGAGGTTTGAGTTACTTGGATGTAGAAATTAATAATATGATGGTAAGATTTGTGAGGCATACAAACGATAGGAACACAATACATGTAGATAACAGAAGAATTTTTTACCAGTATAATGAGGACTGTGGTAAATGTGAATCTGATGTCAAGTCTTGAACTCAGTTCTGCAAAGTTGTTCATTAAACCATTCAACAGAATACACTGAATAAATTTGTATTGATAAATATTTCTGGTATTTTCATGATAACTAACATAGCCTAGATTTCTGTTCATGACCCTTACTGTTTAGGAGATAGACACTAAGACACTTTGCTCTAAAGAAAGGCTACAAGAGAGGATAATGCTAGGAGCCAATATGAAGTATAACTGAAATTGAGGAACTGGGAGTTTTCTCTGAGGGAAAGATATTTCAGCTGAGGCTTCAAGAAGAGGGTTTTAGCCGGGCGGTGGTGGCGCATGCCTTTAATCCCAGCACTCGGGAGGCAGAGGCAGGCGGATCTCTGTGAGTTCGAGGCCAGCCTGGGCTACCAAGTGAGTTCCAGGAAAGGTGCAAAGCTACACAGAAAAACCCTGTCTCGAAAAACCAAAAAAAAAAAAAAAAAAAAAGAAGAGGGTTTTAGTCACTAAAACAATCAAGGTGAGCAAAGAGCATTCAGGCAGTAGCTACAGCATATGTTAAGGATCTTAAAGAGGCTAGCCCTCAGGAAACCACACTTCAAGACCAGTGTGGCTGGAACTTAGCAAGGAGAAGAGGGTGTCATCAGATGAGATAACTGGTGGAGGGTAGGCAGTCTGTCTTAAAATCATCCTGGCTGCTATATGTATTTAACAAGCAGAGAGGAGGGGACACAGTGGTCATTCAGGTCATTGACTACAATAAACAGAATAAAGATATATTTTAGAGTTGGCCTATTAGGTCTTGGTCCAGTAAGGGACTGAATTTTCTGTACTCCATGTATTTGTACTCTGTGCAAATTAATGGTCCAGAAATTTGTCCCTTACTCTGTTAAATTCTCTCTGGGGAGGTGGGAGAGCACTGGGTTTGATTCCCAGAACCCACATGGCAGCTCACAAGGATCTAAAACTCCAGTTCCTGGGGATCTGACACCCTCTTCTGGCCTTTGTGGAAACTCCATGCATGTGGTGCAAACACCTATACAAATAAAAGATTTTTTTTTTTTCTAAATTTTTTTCAAGACAGGATTTCTCTGTGTAGCTCTGGCTATCCTGGAACTCTCTCTGTAGACCAGGCTGGTCTTTAACTCAGAGAGTCACCTGCCTCTTGAGTGCTGGAATTAAAGGCATGTGCCATCACCACCCAAGCCAAATAAAAAGATTTTGGAAAAAAAAAAAAAATAGGGCTGGTGAGATGACTCTGTGGGTGGAGGTACTTGTTGCTAAGTTTGATGGTTTGAGTTAGACCCCAGGACTCACATGTTAAAAGGAGAGGATGAACTCCTTAAAGTTGCCCTCTGATCTGTTCTCTACACAAACTGCATGCACACATAAATAAATGCAATAAAAATTTAAAAAATAACTTGTGAATAAAGGGGAACCCTTCAACTAATTGTGTGTAAATGTGAAGAGTTTTACGTGTACTTTCTACATTATTCTGCTATTAAATTTAATCTGTTGAGAAAAGATCTCATTTTGTAGTTCCGTCAAGTTCTAGGGTTATAGACATGGTGCCACCGTGCCCTGCTAGTCCAAATGTATTATATTGGTTTCTTATAATCTGGGGATTATAATCTTTACATTGTAAGCAGTCGTAAGGAATGTGGAGACTTAGCCTGACCTCCACAGAGTGGCAGAAGTATGTAGAATGGCTGGCTCTCTGTGGTCAGGAAGAAGCTTAGTGCTAGAGCTCTCGTCTAGCATGTGTGGGGCCCTGGGTTTGAACTTCAGCACCACAAGAACAAAACAACCTAGATTCTCTGATAAATACAGGGTCTCACTAGGATGACTTGAACTCAAGAGATTTCTCTGACTTTGCCTCCTAAATGTTTGGGATCAAAGGTGTGTACCACTGTCCCCAGTTCTGGTTTTTTCTTTTAATATGCTAATGAAAGCACTGGCATGGTGGTGGCTACTCTGCTCAGGTTGACTGCTGCTAACTTTAAATGGACAAAGCAAGCATGTAAGTCAGTCATTCTGGCTTTGACACTTTTACCTATACTGGAATATGTTTCTTGCTCTTCATATGTCCTTACCAGGAATGAAGCAAAGTCCGCTGGACGAGGTGATTTGATACCAACCATCAAATTTCGGCATTGTTCTTTGTTAAGAAACCGACGCTGCACTATAGCATACCTGTAAGTGTCTTGGGTTTTGCTTGGAGTGTCAGGGAACCTAGGAAGGTTTTTGATGTAGTTTGGTTTCTCAGTGGGTAGCAAGGAAGAAAGAAATCTTCTGTTGCTCCTTTTTATGTTTTTTTTTTTTAATTTTTTAAAATTATGAAACATTAGTGTATTCATAAAAAGTGAAAACAATATAACTTGCTCTGTAGAACCTAGGGCTTGGACCTTAGTGTTTTGCCACATTTACTTCATTGTATTTTGTTTTTATGCCGCACTAGTTTGGATTATCATGGCAGCTCACCACTGAATTCTTAATGCTTTTTGTCTCTAAGCAGTAAGGATCTCTTGGCTTTTGTAACCACTGCATGTTGTCACATTTGGAGAGTTAAACAAGTTTCTAAGATTGAAACAGGGTGTCATTATATAGTCCTGGCTAGCCTTGAACTCACAATGATCCTCCTGCCTCTACCTCCAAAGTTCTGGGATTAAAGGCATTTGCCACCACACCAACAATCTAAACAGTTTTTATGCATGTTTTTTCCATTGTCCCAAAGATGTCTTCTTGTTGGTGTCTTTCTATCAGTAGCCAAACAAAGTCCCCATGTTCCATTTAGGTTTTTGTGAGTCTTGAGTCTTCTCATCAGAATGACTTTTGACCCCTTTTATTCTTATACTATCTAATCCCTTCACATTTTAGGTATGACCGGTTGCTTCGGATTAGAGCACTCAGGTGGGAATATGGCAGTGTCTTGCCAAATGCTTTACGATTCCACATGTCTGCTGAAGAAGTAAGTTAGCACTATTCAAATGTATACAAATGCTATCTATGTTCTCTAACAGTAGTTATCTGTGTTTCTCTTTTTGTCTTTAGTATTCAACAATTTCTAACCTGAACTAATTTCTTGGGGTTTTTTTTGTTGTTGTTGTTGTTTTTGTTTTTTAGAGACAAGGTTTCTCTGTGTAGCCCTTGCTCTCCTGGAACTAGCTTTGTAGACCAAGCTGGCCTTGAACTCACAGAGATCTGCTTGCTTCTGCCTCCTGAGTACTGGGATTAAAGGCATGCGCCACCACACCTGGCCTTGAACTAATTTCTTTTTTTTTTTTGGTTTTTCGAGACAGGGTTTCTGTGTAGCTTTGCGCCTTTTCCTGGAACTCACTTGGTAGCCCAGGCTGGCCTCGAACTCACAGAGATCCACCTGGCTCTGTCTCCCGAGTGCTGGGATTAAAGTGTGCACTATCCTGCCCAATATGCTATTTATTACTAATCCATCTTTGGGATTAAAAACTGGAATTATTACTTGGGTGTTTTCTATACAATGTGTACATATATGTACATTCTAATCAATATTACAAATTCATATTGGTAATAAGCCTTGATTGGTCCAAGGCATAGGATTGCTTCAGATATTGGATTGACGCCAGATAAACTTAAATCCTTATTATCCAAGAACTGTCTATCTCAAGCAAGTAACTTGATCTCTCCCTGTGTCTAAATTATCTCCTTTAAAAATGATACAGGTTTACAAGGACTTCAGACAGTAACTGCCTAAAGTTAGACCAACTAAGTCTTCCATAAAAGTTCCCTGCCAGGAGCCATTCCCTGGTGGTGGATGGGTCCTCCAGAGGGTGTAAGGAGTCGGCAGGAGAAGAAAGTGAGCCAGGCCATGGTGGTCGGGAGAATCTTGCAGCCTGAATGACTAGCAGCCAGAGTGTTTATTTATACAGAATTTAGTTAGCAGGGATACATTCATGATGTTCCAAAACATAGATCATATCATTTTTGTTTTTGGACATGTGTTTCACTTCTTTTTGCTCATCTTTTAGTCATCATTAATAAACTATGACAGAACAGTTATCATTTCCAATCATTTCCCCTCAAGTTTTGACATCATTAATAAACAGAGTTATCATTCTTACTCATTAACCCCATAACCCAATTTTTGAGAATCTAGAGACATATGACAGCCTGTGCTCAGGCTGGTTGTTTTGGTTGCTTCAAGGACATTAGACCAAAACAAAATCTTCAACCACCCTGGGCATTTTGCCATGTCTCAAGCAGTATATTATTAACTCTTAGTGGTCAGAATGCCCAGGAAAAATCCTCAGGCTAAAGCTGATGCAGTTATTATTCAATTTCTGGCATAATACAATCAATGTTCATATTTATATCCTTATAGAATTTGTCTATATGTCTAATCCTGGCATTCTGTTGTTCCTTGGTCATATAACATTATAGTGGCTCTACATGAGCTAGCTTCTGAGAGAGGGAGGTCCTAACATCTCATACTTTTATCATCTTTCCACTCCACACTTTGTTCATCAGTATGTCTTTGTGTAGGTCAGAGTTGTATGTCACATAATTGTCTGAGTGTACAGTGGGAAGAGGCTTGTAATCTGAACTGTGGCCAACTCCTCTAGCCCACCGGATCTTGTTGACCTTTTTAATTTTACTTTGTTTTGAATATCTTATTCCAGTGTAAGTACAGGGACAAATGTTTCAAGAATGTCTCATAGCCTCATAAAAAGACCTCTGGCTTCTTCTTTATGTGTCACAACCTCCAAGGCATAAGGAAGACCTTCAAGTAGATAAGGATATCTCCCTCAAAGTAGGGGGAAGGGGATAGTATGTTCAGGACTTTCCTGGATAAGCTTAGAAGCAGCATTCCTGAGAGAAGGCATAAATGATTCATAAGGAATTTTCCATCAATCCAACATCCCCAAATTGTACAAATATTAAAAGTGCCCCCAGTATGTAACAGGTGGAGATGAAAACCAAAGGTGGCATGGCAGCCATCATGTGGCTCAGCTCTGTTGGATCTTTGTCAAACAGCTGTACTGGCTTTGTGACTTCTGCCATTCCATTCAGATATGGCTGTGCCAGTTCCCCTTAGTTTAGACAACAGTTACAAGTTCTAATGTTCCATGATTCCTATAGGTTCAGTACTTCATCAGAATGAATCACAAAACTCAGAAAACCATTCAGCTTCAAACTTCAGTGTCTTGAAGCCAAATGGATACAAAGCAAAGTGGATACAAATGGGAACCAGCTGGATGAGACTCCTGAGGCAGGGCTGAGAGGGTTGGAGACTCTAAGCTTCTGCAACTTATGCTTGTACAGCAGAGCATGACACCCTCCCAACACATCCCATAATGGTACACAAAGCATTGCCGTCCAGGTACTCTTTTTTTTTTTATCCTCCGGTTTTTCGAGACAGAGTTTCTCTGTGTATTTTTGGTACCTGTCCTGTATCTCGCTCTGTAGACCAGGCTGGCCTCAAATTCACAGAGATCTGCATGGCTCTGCCTCCCAAGTGCTGGGATTAAAGGCGTGCACCACCACCATATGGCTCCATCCAGGTACTCTTACACAGCACTGGAATTGGGGTTTTATGCTCCAGAGACATGACCATTGAATTACCAACCCTGTCACTGAGCTGTCTTCTCTCCTCCCCTTAGTGAGGTCCAAAGCCCAATCCACTGACTGTATGGTTTCTAGCATCCACTATCGAGAGTCCTCACTGACAACTCTTGATACTTCTCTGCATCAGTGATACATGATTTCTGTCCTATTTATATATTGTATTACATCTGTTGATTTGTGTGTATTGAACCAACCATGCATCCTTGGAGTGAAGTCAACGTGGTCATGGTGTGATCTTCTTAATGTGTTCTTTAATTCTGACTCTAAGAATTTATTGAGAGTTTTTATGTCTATCAGGGAACTTTGTAGTTTTCTTTTTTTGTTGTGTCATGGGGTTTTGGTGTCATGATAATGCTGGCTTTGTACAATGCATTTGGCATTGTTTCCTTCCTTCTGTTATGGAATAGTTTAAAAGTATTTGTGTTAGCTCTTCTTGAAAGGTTTGGTAGAATTTGACAGTAAACCCATCTAGTCCTGAGGCTTTCCTTTGTTGGGAGGCCTTTTATGGTTGCTATAGTCTCACTGATTATAATGGATTTGTTTCTTCTTGATTTACTTTAGGCAGATCTTATGTGCCTAGGAATTTATCCATTTTTTGATTGTGTCTATATATTATTTTCTAGTTTCTACTTCATTAATTTCTGCCACGATCTTTATTATTTCTCTCATCCTCCTGCATTTGGGTTTGGGCTGTTCTTGTTTTCCTAGAACCTTGAGGTGCATTGCCAGGGTTTTTGTTTTGTTTTGTTTTGTGTTTTGTTTTGTTTTGTTTTGGGGGGGGAGGTATCTAATTTCTCTGGGTAAGTGCTTATTATAGCTACCACCTTTCCTCTGACAACTGCTTTGGCTGTGTACCAAAGATTTTGGTAAATTGTATTCTCACATTGTTTGATTCTAGGAAGTTTTCAGTTTCCTCCCCAATTTCTTCAGTGACTCAGTGGTCATTCAAAATGTATTATTGAGTCTCCAAGTATTTGTGTAGTTTCAGTAATTTTCTTCTTGTTGATTTCTAGTTTTATGGCATCAGTTTGATAAGATGCAAGAAGTTATTTAGATTCTCTTGTATTTTTTAAGACTTGATTTGTGACCCAGAATGTGATCTCTCTTCTAGAAGCTTATGGGCTGCTAAGAAGAATGTATATTCATTACCTGTTAGATAGATATTCTGTGTGTATCTAATAAGCTCATTTGATCTATAGTGCAGTTTGATTTTTTTTAGATTTATTTTATATGTATGAATGGTTTGCTTATGTGTATGTATGGACACCATGTGCATGCCTGGTGCCCTTAGAGGTCAGAAGAAGGGATCAGATTCCATGGAACTGGAATTACAATTGATTGTGAGCCACTCTGTTGATGCTGGAAATAGAACCCGGTCCTCTGCAAGAGCAACAAGTGTTCTTCACCACTGAACCATTTCTCCAGCCTTTGCAGTATAATTTAATTCAGGTTTCAGTTTGAATGAAAACGGTGTGTTGAATCACCTACTGCCATTGGATCAGGACCTATCTGACCTTTTATAGCCCTCAACATATGTTTTTAATTGTTATGTCATCTTGTAATTCTATTTTGCTTTGCATTTTTGATATTTTGACTACAATATGTTAGAGAGGTTCTTCTCTGGACATGTCTTTAGGGTTCTAATACCTCTTATGTCTGATATCTTTCTTTCTCTAGATTTGGGAAATTTTGTTATAATTTCATTGAGTGAAATCTCTTAACCCTTTAAAATTTACCTTCACTTCTATCCTGTGGATTCTTAGGTTTGGTCTCTTGATTGTGTGCCAGAGTTCTCGGTCCTTGTGTGGTGATGCCTATTTCCTTGTTGATCTTGAATGTAGTTATTTCCTATTCTGCTCCATGGATGTTGTTTTGTTTTGTTTCCCCACAATTTCTGACATTTTCCTCTAGGTTGCTTTTTTTTTTTTTTTTTTTTTTCCCTCAAGACAGAGTTTCTCTGTGTAATATCTCTGGCTGTCCTGGAACTTGCCTTGTAGACAAGGCTGGCCTCGAACTCATAGAGGCCTGCCTCTGCCTTCCAAGCACTGGGATTAAAGGTGTATGCCACCGCCGCCACCACCGCCACCGCCCCCCCCACCACCACCACCCAGCAGGTTGCAGCCTTTTTGTCCCTAATTCATTCATTTTACTACCTTACCCTCCCTTACCGTCCATATTGCTGACTTTCTTCTCTTTAGGTTCTGGATTTATTGAATCCATTTGTTTGTATTGTCTTAGAAAACACTGATCAGTTTTTACTAGTAAACTTTTGAGATCATCAGCTAGCATTATAGCTATTTCACTGAGTTTGGTAGTGAATTACAGAGAGCCTTTTGGAGGAGCCAGTGTGCCACACTTTCTCATGTTTTGGGGTCTCTGTCTTGTGATGTGCATATCTGCTGGTCAGGAACTCTCTTCCCGTTTTATTTGGGGATCTTCTTGAAGGCTTAATCTCTAGTACCCTCCGTAGAGAGAAAGCAAATTTCTGTAATAGCAACAAACCAAGAAGCCATGCAAGATATAGAAATACACTTAAAATCAAGTACAGCCCACTAATGGATCATCAGTGACCACAAAAGTAAAACTGGCAAAGCTACTGTAGAATGTGGGACAAAGGTATTTTTTAGAGTGAGTGTGGAAACAGTAAATGAATGACATAACAGGAGGAGGCAGGAAACGGGGAAAATAGAGAAGCAAGATTACATACAAGAACGGGGAAAGAAGCTGAGTGAGGTGGATGTTATTCAGGGAAAAGAACAAGAAATTAGAAAAGAAAAGAAAAAAACAAATGATATCTCAATACTATCACTGCCTGGCCTGCTCAAAAAACAAGCAGACCAGGCAGTGATAGTAGCGCACGCCTTTAGTCCCAGAACTCAGAGGCAGAGACAGGCAGATCTCTGTGAGTTCCAGGCCAGCTTTGGCCACAGAGTGAGTCCCAAGACAGCCAGGGCTACACAGAGACTTCCTGTCTTGAAAAACCAAAAAATAAAATCCCAAACAAACAAACAAAAAGGGGTAAAAGTAACACTAAAAGTGTACCAAGAAGAATAAAAGGGTGAGGGGTTCCGCAGGGTTTGAAATAAAACATGGGTGAGGTACTAGGGCACCTTTCTGGTGGTTCTTGAGGGTCCTCTGAAGTTGGAGTCTGCTAGGTCTGTGCACAGGGGCAGGGTCAGTGGAGCTTGTGGACCCTTGTCTTCCCTATGGTTTTTATATGCTGTTGCTCAGACCATGCCGGCTGAGTGTCTGATGTCTACCACAGCTGCCTTCACTTCAGTAGTTGTGATAGCTTTGTCAACTTGACACAACCAGAAATTCCTGGGAAGAGATCATTGGGCTAGTGGGAATGTCTGTGGGGGATTTTAATAATTAAGTTAATTGCTGTGGGAAGATCCAGTCGATTCTGAAATGGTAGTACGTGGTTTGTACAAATTTTTTCTTTTTCTTTCTTTCTTTCTTTCTTTCTTTCTTTCTTTCTTTCTTTCTTTCTTTCTTTCTTTCTTTCTTTCTTTCTTTCCTTCCTTCCT
>CABHPP010125935.1:0-22287 GCA_902168425.1 Peromyscus attwateri | reverse complement strand
AGAATTCCCTGGAATGAGTCTGCATATTGAAGAAGATTGGAAGAATCTCTTCCAAAAGTAGGAACTGGCAAACTTACCTGTATCCTGTTCTCATACTACTACTACAAAAGTGAGGCTGGAGTGGATCTAATATTACACAGATAATTCGTGCAGCACCTGGTTTCTTGTTGATTACTACCTATAACAACATAAACCGGGTATGCTGGGGCATAGCTACGCTCTCAGCTAGTCAGGAGGCCGACACAGTAGGATCACTTGAACCTAAGACTCAACTAGTCAGCACAACTAAAGACCCTGTCTCAAAGGAAAAACAAAGTCTCAATTTGTTCTTTCAGGTACGGTGTTTGAAAGACTATGGAGAATTTGAAGTTGATGATGGCACTTCAGTCCTGCTTAAAAAAAATAGTCAGGTATTTTCTGTTGTCATATACTTTAAACTTTGTTAAGAATGTGTGTCAGGAAATGCTGGATTCAGTAGCAAAATGAGTATCTCCTTGTGATGTTCCTCTGTATCTCAGACCTTTCTGGACTTTTTCTAAATACTAAGACTTGAAGCAAATGTTTCATATGGCAAGAAAAAATTTATTTGTTTACTAGGCTGCTGATTATATTTAATACTAAACATTTTCCTGAGTAATTATTATAATGGGCCTTATTCTGATTAGTTGACAGATTATTTGGGGACTATTAAAATACTGAATTTAAGAGTTGGTGATCCCATTTACTCAGGAGGTAATCCCACCTGAGCAGGAGGACCAAAAGTTGAAGACCAACCACATATAGTGGTGTTTGTCTTTAATTCAGAATTCCAGACCAGGTTGGTTACAATAGCAAGTTCAAAACCAACCTGGGCTACAAAGGAAGTTCTAAGCCATACCTAGCAGTTTAGTGAGATATTATCTCAAAAAATAAAAAGAGGGTTGGAGTTGTGCATCAATGGTGGCACTTGTCCAGCGTGCATGAAGCTATAGATAGGTTCATATCTATAGTACTAAAGTAAGAAGCAAAAGAATGTTGGTTTGAGCTTGTCCCTGATTTTATGGAATTATTATTATTATTATTATTATTATTATTATTATTTTGGTATTTCGAGACAGGGTTTCTCTGTATAGCTTTTGGAGCCTATCCTGGAACTCACTCTGTAGACCAGGCTGGCCTTAAACTCACAGAAATCCGCCTGCCTCTGCCTCCCAAGTGCTGGGATTAAAGGCGTGTGCCACCACCACCCAGCGAATTTCTGAAAATTCTTAAGCAACCATTTTCAGCTTATACTTCATTTTAACCTTGTTCTTTAGATTAAGAAATCATGGTGTAGATCAAGAACTTTTAAGTACTTAATATGTAAGCAGAACAGCTTAATAGGATAAGATTGTCATTGACGAGCTGTGACTTCATATTAACCTAGTTCATTTTTATCCTCTCCCCGTTTTCTGAAGTCACAGTAAAGGAAGATAAGGGCCACTCTTTCTTCTTTGCCTGTCCTGCCATGTGGGTGTTAACCAGTTAGTGTCTTGTCCCTAAATCATGATGTGGACTGTTTACATCCTGGAACAGAATACTTCTAGTCATCTTGTGCTCTGGCCCAAGAGGGTGACTGATCTGCTTTATTGGCGTGCAGCTGTCATTTCCCAAAAGTAGGTTTGTAGAACTGATTTCAAAGATAACCTAAAATCTTTCTTAAACGAACTGTTCTCTCCCATGTGTCTCCTTAAACATACTGCCTCAAAACCAGATGATGAATTAAGGTGCTTTAAAAAAATCTGTGTTCTGAAGGTGCCATGGGAACCTGCAGTTGCCAGGAGCAAAGCTGTCCTCAGAGCAAGACCAGTGGAAGTGCTTTCAATTTGTTGAGGTTTTTTAGAGCTCTGTTGCTGATCTGCCCACTGTGTGCTGAGCCAGTGAGGCCTGAGCCTGTTCATTTGCTCCTGTGTGGACATGTGAACAGCCTCAACAACTTACATTATCTGTGTTTGAAACCTATTTTCTACTGTTTAATGTTAAGGAACTTCTAAAATACCTGATCATGGGCCAGCAAGATAGCATAGTAAGTAAAAGTACTAGCACACAGGCCCTGTGACCTGAGTTCAATCCCTGGATCCCATAAGGTGGCAAGAGAGAACCAACGCCTGAGAGTTGTCTTCTGACCTTCACATGCATGCTATGGCCTATGCATGTCTGTATCTGCACATGCACACATACTCACACACGCATGCATACATACTAAATTAGTTAATTAAAAATATATCTGGCAGCTGGGCGGTGGTGGCGCACGCCTTTAATCCCAGCACTCGGGAGGCAGAGGCAGGCGGATCTCTGTGAGTTCGAGGCCAGCCTGGGCTACCAAGTGAGTTCTAGGAAAGGCACAAAGCTACACAGAGAAACCCTGTCTCGAAAAACCAAAAAAAAAAAAAAAAATATATATATATATCTGGCCACACCTAAGACTGACTGTGTATCTGTGTAGGTCATCCACATAGTTCAGACACTAGTGGAGAAATACTTAACATGTATTCTTTACTACTTATAAATATGGTGTTAAAGCAACTGTCAAATGTATCACTCAGTGTGTGTGTGTGTTTAACACTTAATAATTTTTAAAAACTTGGTGAACAAGAAGCTGGAAAGATGACTTGGTGGTTAAGTACACTTTCTGCTCTTGCAGAGGACCCTAGTCCAAGGTGATCTAGTGCCCTCTTCTGGCCTCCACGGGCAACAGGCATATGTGTGGTACACATAGATACATGTAGGCAAAATACTCATACACATAAAATAAAAATGAATCTTAAGAATTATGCAGTGACTTTTATAAAAATAACTTTACTAGTAGTGTTCTTCTCTTAGTAGTATCAATTTTACTTGGTTATAATAGCAAATTAGTTAAGTTTAGCTTTTATTTACTTAGCTGTAGAAGTTGATAAGGTATACAATAACTTGCTTTTTTCTGATGTGAAATATAATTAAATTTTTTTCCTAATCATTTCTCTTACTCTTTCCCTTCTGCTTCATTTTGCTTGCAGCACTTTTTGCCCCGGTGGAAGTGTGAGCAGTTAATCAGACAAGGGGTTCTGGAGCACGTGCTGTCCTGACTGTGTCCTGAGATTACGACAGCAGGGACTTCAGGCTCTGCCAGGTGTGAAGCTAAGACTAGCTCATGGAAACATCCTCACTGGACCTCCCCTTCTTCTTTGATTTTAAATTTACAGACATGCTCTAAAATAACCACGAAGGGCACCTCGGGAGTAGCTCAGTGGTAGAGCACTTGCTTAGCATTTGAGAAACCCTGGGTTCCATCCCTAGCACCTCAAAAGACAGGACAACAAAAATCAAAGAGCAGACTATAGACCAGGAGCACTTGGCTACAACTATAATCTGCCACCTGTTAAGCTTTGTTAAAAGCTATATCTCTAGTCATTCCATTCCCACAGTAAATGCTGTACTTTTATAAATAAAAATCAACAGTCTTCAGTTTGAATCTGTTTTCATGATACATTTTTTCAAAAGCAGCAAATATTTATCTAGTAGAAGATGTAAACATACAGGGGTAGGGGAATAAATCTGTTTCCTTAGCAGTAGAGTAAGCCCCCAAGAAGAGTTATTTTGGCCAAGAGAAGGTTTCAGTAGGCCAAAGGTGAGGCTGAGCCGTCTTCAGGAGCTGTGAGAGGCTGGAGGAGGCTGGACAGTGCTGAGCAGATAACTTCTGCTGTGTAGATGAGCAGCATCCTTGTAAGGGCCCAGAGGAGACCTTGGCGCTGTTGATGCTCTGCCTCAGCCTCCTAAGTGCTAGGATTACAGTCTTGAGCTGCCACGCCTAGCTTCAGCTCTCAGTCTGGTTTTGGATTCTTTTTGATGTTGCTGGTTTGTTTGAGACAGGCTCTATGTAGCTTTGGCTGTCCTGGAACTCACTGTGTAGACCAGGCTGGCCTCGAACTCTCAGATATCCATGTCTCTGTCTCCTGAGTGTTAGGATTTGGTTTCTAATTTGATTTCATTTATATAGAGAATATATTTTTAAAATTAATTTTAAGTAACAATTTTTATTCATTGAGAATTTTATACAATGTTTTAATCCCATTCACCTCCTAAATAATTTTTGATTAGTATATACAGTATTAGATATCATGATGATAGAACACACTTGATATTACTTCAGTCTTTGTAATTTTTTGAGACTTGTATTAAGGCCCCAAACAAGGTCCATCATGGTAATTGTTACAGGTTTATTTACTAATGCTGATTTGGGAGTGGAGTCAGTTTTCTATAAATGTCAGTTAGCTGATCATGTTTTCAGGTCCTTAACCAATCTACTTTGTGTAATGCACATATATGTAGAGGCCAGATATTGAGTGTTGGATATTTTCCTCAACTGCTCTTCACTTTTTTTTTTGTTTGAGATAGGGTTTCTCTGTGTAGCCTTGGCATACTGAGTGCTGGGATTAAAGGTGTGCAATACCACTGCATGGCTTTCACCTTATTTTTTGAGCTAGAGTCTCTCACTGAACCTAGAGCCTACTGATTCAGCAGGACTGGCTGGAGAGTGAGCTCCAGGGAATCTCTTGTCTCTACTTCTCCTGGGATAAGGGTTCTGGAGATCTGAACTCAGGTTTTCATGTTTGTGCAGCAGGAGCTTTACCAGCTGACCCATATCTCCTGCCCTCTCACCTTGTACTTCAGTTCCAGGCAGAACCCAAAGTAAAGAAGTGCACCCACTGGGAGATGGTTTCCTTTTTTTTTTTTTTTTCTTCTTCTTCTTCTTCTTCTTTCTTTGAGACAAGGTTTCTCTGTGTAGCCCTGGCTGTTCTAGAACTCTCTTTGTAGACCAGGCTGACCTTGAACTCACAGAGATCCACCTGCCTCTGCCCCTCAAGTGCTGGGATTAAAGGTGTGTACTACCACCACCACCCCACTGTGAGTTTTGACAATACCTATACTGGTATTGTAGGGAAAAGGGGCTGGCTAAAGAAACCCACCCTGAACCCTGGAGCCCAGAACTAGGGAAAGATGGCTCAGATCAGGGCAAAAAGAAACACAGTTTGGCTCGGTCAGATGAGAGCCATCTCTGCCCCTGGCCAACTGACTTGTGAAACCAACCAATCACAGAGCAGGATAGTAGAACCCTGGGCCCAGGGTTGACTCCACCCCCAGACTCTCTGTGTAAACCGCCCTGCCTAGTCAGTTAGAAAAAAAAGGCTGTTTTTTCCACCCTGGTAGAGGCAGCTACTCTCCTGGACTTCTTCTTCCCAAATAAATCTCTTTCTCAAAAGAGTTTTGGGTGTGAAGATCTTCATTCACTGGCGTAGAGAAGATCCTTGCTGAGACATCCCCCAGTGGACAAAACAAGGGAGAGAGAGCTGTAAGAGCAGGGCAAGGAGGAGCTGAACAGAAAGAAGGTCTTTGCTGAGATCTTCTCAGTGGACAGAGCAAGAGAGAGCTGAAAAGTACAATTTTCTCCAGAGCTGGAGGAGATTGCTACATTTCTGCAGGGGTTTTCCCTTTCGCAGAGTGAAGCAAAAGAAGCAACATCTTAGGCTGGAGAAGCAGAGCTCTGCTAGGAAGCCCCCTTAAGTGGGGGCTGAGCAAAGCTTAGCAGTAGAGGCTCTCCAGGAGAGGAGCAGGATTGCTATATCCTGCGGGGAGACCATCCCCCATCACACCAGGTATACCCTGACTTTCCTGAAGAGTCAGGATACCCTTCCCTGCTGAAGCAGTTCCAGGCCTGACTTTCCCAAGAAGTCAGAAAAATTTCCCTTCCAGGGCTGGGCTGCTGCTTTGCAGTTCCAGCCATCAGAGCTGTGCTAAACAGCTCCAGGTGTCCAGGACACCTTCAGGGCAGAGCTGTTGTTCTGAGTAGCTAGAGGTGTCTGGGATACCTCGCCCTCCAGGGTTGAATTGTCTCTTTGCAGTTTAGCCATCAGAGCTGTCCTAAGCAGCTCAAAGTGTTGCCTGACTCCCCAGGTAGTCAGGACACCTTTCCCCAGAGTTGTTGCAACTCACGTTTTGCAACCAATTTACCTATATTTTTGGTGCCGAAACCCAGGACACCAAATCCACAGTTGCAAAACTCACGTTTTGTGACCAGTTTACTAACAGGTATAATGTAAACTATTCTGAGACTTAAGTATTTTACTGGTTAGTAAAACTAGACTCTACGTTTTAAGAGCATTCCCTTCTGGGGTGAAGAGCTGACTGGAGTAGAGAATCCTTGTTTTTTTTTTTTTTTTTCTTACTATTGTAGCTCTGGCTGTCCTGGAACTCTCTCTGTAGACCAGGCTGGCCTCAACGTCAGAGATTCGCCTCGGATTAAAGTAGTTGTTGTCAACCTTCCTAATGCTGTAACCTTTTAATACAGTTCCTCATGTTATGGTGCTTCCCACATAAAATTATTTCATAGCTACTTCAAACTGCAATTTTGCTACTGTTATGAGTTATATAAATATCTGATATGCAGGATATCGGATATGTGATCCCCAAAGGGGTTATGACTTACAAGTTGAGAACACTGGATTAAGGCATGCGCCACTATACCTATCCATCCCTGTTTGTATTTTTATTGGAAGAGTCCAAACTCTGTCCTCATGCTTGCCCATCAAGCACTTTGTCCAATGAACCTTCTTTCTAGCCCCATAGTGATAAATACAACTATTTACTTATGTGTGAATAATTTACAATTTAAAAAAACTTAAAGAGTTAAATCAATTTTAATAGGAAAGAAGTTATTGAAAATACAGTAACTTTTCATATCACAGTAGAATACTCTGGTAAACCAAATGGTCATAATTTAGGTATATCTCAGTTATAAAACTATACCTTTTTTAAAAAAATATGTACAATTTCCAGTGTGACAACATTTCTGTAATGAGATTGCACTTGCAACAACAAACACTGCTATCCCTGAGCCCCACCACCTCAGATGCCTCCCTCACTCCATCCCTCCCACCTCTAGGAGCACCAGAGGACTGCTGGGGGACGCCCTCTTTCTGGGGCTGTACTGACCCACACAGAGAGCTCTGATGACAGAGCCCACCTAGAACCTGATTCTGCATTTCAGTCTTCCAGCCCAAAGCACAACACTCAAAATACTTCGCCACTTTCTTTCCGCTGCTCTTTGCTGAGAGCCTGTCTTTCAGTAGGATCAAACTTGGGGACTTAACCCAGGACGTTACCTGAGACTGACTTCCCAGCACCTGGCACATAGTAGACATTCTTCGAATGCTTGTAGGGTGAACAGGACTCAGTCCTTACGTGTCTAGGAAGTGTGGCTAGTGAGCCATAGAAAATTATGGCATCAGAGTAGCATTATTTGAAAAGACATTCCTTCATGTGAACTCTAGGACTCAGCAGCTTCTACACAGAAAGTGACGCTGGTGCCATCTTACTGATCAGTTTGTTGAGAGCTCGAACTTTTTCTTCCAAGACACAGTTTTTCCTCTCAGCACCTCGCTGCTTCTCTTCTGTGAGCTGAACAGCTTTCATGAGGTGGGCATTTTCCACATACAGTTCCTTGAGCAGCAGATCAGATCTGGTGTTCTTCTCCAACTAGACAGAGGAGAGAGACACACTTTTTCTGTGAACTGCTGCAGGCTGCTAGGCCAGCCTGCCCCTCATCCTCTGCTCCAGCCCTACCCTTGGCGTTCTTGAGTTCTGACACACATATATACTGGATACAATGACAATTTCTGTTCCCTGATATAAGGGGAAAAAAGTAAGAATCTGCAGAACTATGTGGAGAAAACTTAACACAAATTTATGACCATCTTTGCCACAAAATGAAAACCCTGCTGTTCAGTGAAGAAACAATGAAACCTTCAAGTTTCCAGAACACTTGGTTTATGTCTATGTGCTCTGCCATGATGATGCCATGTGGGACACACTAGTCACTACAAGGGCCACCCTGTATCCAGGTGTGTGAGCTAGTTACTAGGTACAGGGAGGCTGGGCAGGTTTCAGTGATGGAAACCGACATCTCCAGGCAGTGGCCCTTGCTGCGCCCTTGTTCAAAACACACAGGCACAGAGATCTGAGCACTGGGCTCCATGAGGCCACATGGAGTACATGGGCATAATCACTGTGCCTACTCTGGCAACACCAGTGCTGTGGCAGAGCATGCTAACAATGGAGGCAGCCGGAAACAAGCGTGCAAAGGAACAGGAGTGTGGTGGGATGAACAGGGTAGGGCCTCTCTAAGGACAGAGATAGGAATAAAGTCAAAAGGCTAGTCAAAGCCGGCGTGAGCACTACAGAGGAAAGGACGCATACAAAGGCCCTGTGGCTGGCACTGCTTGGGGAGAGCTATGGTTGGGTAGACTTGGCGTAGAAGTGAGAACAGGCTGGGCCTGTCCTAGCTTATTCTTGTGTGAGTAGCAGCTTTCAGCCTGTGCCTAGCCTTGGATGGCTCCATGTTATAAAGCAACAGCCTCGACTGGAATTACTGTGTTTGGAATATAAGTGGCAAGAAAAGGATGGCTGTGTCTTGTATATTCAAGTGAAGAAGCCATCTGCAGCACACCAGGAGACACCAACTAATATGTCAGAAACACCAGGCCCATGAGCTCAGCCACTCCATCAGTAACCCCTTGCCTGAGACTAAAGGGAGCAGCAGTGCAGGGCTAGCATGCGGCAGACACACTTCTAGTCATGAGGTCCCTCAGCCCAAGCCTCATGCAGGAAAACTGCCACAGGGGAGGAATCTTGCCTCTTTCCCGGGCTGCAGTTCAAGCATAGTTTTTCTTGAATGTGAGCTACCTCAAGCTGACCCTTGACCTCTACCTGACCTGCATCTACCTGCCCCTGACACACCTGCAGTGTCCAGCTCTGCGCCTGTACTCCTTGTCTGCCTCACTGTCCTGCTCTTCTGTACACCTGTATCAGCTCCATCTTCAACTTCAGGACACCCCCTGAATGCTGCAGTCTGACCTGTTCTTTCATCCTGTGGCCTACATGTTTGTAGATTATTGTGTGAAATGCAGGATGTGGTACAACAGTTAATATTAAGTCTGCAATAAAAGAACCTATGATTGTCAGTGGGCAGTTACCATGGGAAACCAGAAGTACTTGTCAAACTGTAGCCAAGGACATGGATATAGCAGCTTGTGAATTTATGACTAATCAGTTTTGACACTGTAGAAAGACAAATGTGTCCAAATGCTTCTGACATGTGACATTCATGACAAGGAGGCAGAAGGGCTCAGAATTATGTAATGGGGAGCAAGGCAAAGGAAGGGGACTCATCAGCAGAACTGTGTGTGTGTGTGTGTGTGTGTGTTTAGGTGTGTCTGTTGATGTGTGTATACAATCATCTGGAGGCTAGAGGTTAAAGTCTGGAGTCTTCCTCAATTGCTTTTTTTAAAATTTTTATTTTTAATTATATGTATGTTGTGTGTCTGTGTGTGTGAGTACACACATAAGTGCTGGTGCCCTTGGAGGTCAGAAGAGGGCACTGGATCCCCTGGAGCTGGTATTAAAGGCAGTTGTCTGCCACCCAACTTGGATGTTAGAAACCAAACTCCAGTACTTCTGTAAGAGCAAGCAGTACGCACTCTTAGTTGGTAAGGTGAATTTCCATCCCTCCTTTGGCTAGGGCTGATTGACCAGAGAACTAGGAACCCTGTGTCTGCCTGCCTCCCACACTTCACCAGCTGAGCTGTTTCCCCGGCCCTTTAGAATTTTTGTTGTTTTTTTCAGCACATCTGACTTGTTAAGACTGTTGTGATTTAAAAGCTGGCTTCTGCCCCTGGGCTGAGTGCAGACAAGGGAGGATGAAGGAAGCCAGTTAGGAGTAGGTAGGATGACAAGTGGCTGGCTTTGGTGTCCAAGGTGAAGCTGAGATATGGATACAAAGTGTAGGGGAGGAGGTGGCCCCGGCTCCAAGGTCTCTGGTTGAGCCAGCAGCTGGGAGGACTGGTATGCAGGCAGTAACAAGATTAGACAGTGCCAAGGAACATGTTCATAGGAGGTAGGGCAGGTGTAAGGCATTGGGTAGCGAGGGGTCAGAAGCATCAACAGCGTGTCCTGTGAAATAAGCAGCAGGGACAGTGCTATGAGGTTAGGGGAACTCAGGCAGGGAGGTCCCTTCAGCAGGGCAGGTGTGGGAAGTGTGTAGCAGCTACAGAATTTGACCAGAATTAACGTTTCCTAGACAAGAGATAAACAGGTGAATACAAGGGGTTAAGTGGAAGTGAGGCCACATTGTAACCGGAGTCCAGGAGACAGTGAAGTTGAGGAGGAAGATGCAGAAGAGGATAGCTTACACAGGGTTACTCTGGACTAGATCCTTCCACACAGCCCATGAGGCCTGTGAAGGAGAGGCACAGATGTCTCGTCCTGTTGGACTCATCTGAGGGTCCTTTGGGTACACCATATACCTCATCCACAGGGCACCCAGCACAGGAGGATGTGTTTCCCATGCTGCTCTGTGATCACAGTGCAAATGCCTTCCCCCTCTAACATACAGGACAGTCTCACCCAGTAGAGAGCCTTGCTAAGTCCACCTGGCTCCTGCCGGGGATAGCACAGCCTCTGAGTGAGTGGCTCTGCCCACCCTCCTTGACCCTCCCTCCAATCTCCAATCTTCAGAGTATGAGTAAGGACTAAAGCTGAGGTCACCTGTGCTATCTAAGGTTTCTGTCTCTGCCTCTAGAGTGAGATCCCTCAGACAGCCTTCACAAAGAACCCGTCCTGGGTTAGGGAGGGACATCTGATGACTGATAAGCCAAAGGATGAATGAATAGTGTCTACCCTGAGAATGGCAGCCACAATTTTGGAATGATATACAAATACAGTATGACATGTATTGAGAAGTCCATCTCCCTGGATTAGTAATTACTAAAGAAAAATTATGCACTTTCTGCCTGTGCTTCTGAATGAACCCTTCCTTCATGGATCTCCAGGTTTTGGAAGCAGAGCCTTCCTGGGCCATGGGGAGGGGAGTTTGTGGAGGAAGGGCAAGAGGCTGTACTCACTTGTTCTCGAAGCTCCTCCACCTTCTCCTGAAGCAGCCACTCCACATTGCGTAACCGAGCCTCAGCATCCTCCACCTGGTCCTCCTTGGCCTTCAGTTGCTGCCTGTATTCTTCCTGCACAGAAGTTACACACACCAGTGTTTGTACCACAAGCAGTGCCCCTGGGTGGTTTTTTTAAGTGAAAAAAATGACTAAATGCAAAAATCTGAGCATGATATAGATGATCAGCTAGCTGTGCAGATATCAGCAATGTCTCCCAGGCTATAGTAACCACCTCTTTCTCTAGTTCAGGGAGACACTGTAGACCACTCTGTCCTCAGAATCTTAATCATAAATGACCAGTACCAAATGAGTTTCCACAGTGATGTCACTCTTCACCAATGATGACTATGATGGTGTGATCTGAAGACAAACTGAGTTTGGGAGGACCTGTGGACCCTGGCTGGAGGGGCCATTAGGGTTCGCTGGCTTCCTAGTCTTCAACTATGACCCTGATCTACCCTCAGCTTCTATTAGACGTCCCTTGCTGTTCCAGATTCCTTGTCCTTAATGCCTTTTCCCAAGCAACTAGCCGGAAGTGGCACATCCCCACTCACCTGCTGTGCATTTAGGCGTCTCCCAGCCTCCTCCTCAAGGTTGAGCAGGTGCTGTAGCTCAGCTACATGAGCTCTAGGAACCAACTGATCCATTTGCTCCTGCAGATGCTTGACAATCCGGCCATGCTGGGCCTGTGCAGCCTCCAGTGACAGCTGGGCACTGTGCAGCTATAAGGACAAGGTTTGGCATGACTGATAAATGCAGAGTCATTACCAGACATAGTGAAAGTGTTAGTGTTATAGCATCTGTTAAGGTCACCCCAGAGAGGACATAAAGGCCCACTCCCTGTGCTGTGGGACCTGCCTGTGTGTGTACAGCAGTCTTCGGGGACTCAGAACTAAGTTCCCACTAACCACAGTGTCTCCGTGCAATGCGGTAGGGAAAGATTGTGTCTGGAACCCTCAAAACAACAGCTGCTAGATCAGGTTCTGTTCCGTTCACTATCCATCATGACCTACTTCATGTGACCAGAGTGAGGTATAGGCCATGTGAGCCCTGCCTGGTTTCCTTACACAGGGGAGGGATTTCATGGTCCTGAGACTTGGCTATGGCTCAGGTCCTAGAGTGTGATTAATATACAAGGCATTGAGGACATTGGGGACAGGGATGGAATTGACTGCAGCATAAGGTCCTAAACCCAGGGGACCACAGCCACAGAGCTCAGCATGGCTATGGAGCAGTCTCCGCTATTAAACTATGCATAACTTAGCCAACTCCTTCAATCAAGCAATTAAAGGTAAGACTGAAACACAAGTTCAATAAGTGATGCTGGATGCTTTATCTGAAACACAGAACACCCTTGACAGCTCAAAAGCACTGGCTGCCACAGTCCGTTTACCTCCAAGATCCCAGAGACAGGAGTGAGAAGCCTAGCTCTATCAGAGATCGTGCTTGAGGCAAAGCTGATCTGTCCATGTTACTAACAGAATGGGGATGCCTCTGAGCCCGATGAGTTCCTGGTCAGCTGTGGAGCATCTGGCTGGCCCAGTAACATCTTTGGGCTAGATCTGTCGGCCTACTGTTGATACTTCTCATAGCCTAGGACTAGACCAAGTACTTCCAACACCTCATCTACCAACCTGGTCTTGACTTTGTTTGAGGCTTTCTGTCAGCTCTGCCTGTGACAGTCGTAAGCCCTGGCATTCTTCATTTACACGTTCAAGTTCAACTTCAAGGTTTTGGATTTGGACACCCTGTTTATAAGAAACAACAACAAAAAAACCCAAAAATATTTTCATAATCATAAGCAGAGCCTGACACACAGACACAGAAATAAGAAAGTTACAGACTGCAGAATTTTTATCTCCCATGACCCTGAGAACCTGAGGCCCACACCTAGTTTCTTTACCCTCTTCTATCCAAGTGCACATCTACTGTGAGCTCATATCAGAAAGCACATAGTGTCCTGCAGTTATGGAACCTGGATCCTTCCCAAACACTGCTATTTGAGAACATGGTATCTAATGGCTGTGCCATCATTTACTCATTCACCTACTGCTGATATTCAAATTGATTCTGGCCCTGTTTTTCTATTATAAACAGGACATCAATAAAAACACTTCCAGCCAAATCCATAATGCTTTTAGGTACAATCTTCACAAGCAAAATTACAATGCCAGCACACAGGGACACTCTCAGGCTCTTGCTATTTACTTAAGCTGGAGAACCTCACCAGTTGCTCTCCTGTCGCCTGCAGAAACACAGTTTGTTCCCTTTCTACATCCTGGTGGCTTTGCCAGAGCTGCTCCGGCTGACCCATTTCTCCAGGGCTTGACCTTTACTTCACTTTTGGGGGTACCCACCTACCTCCTCAGCCTCTACCACCCAGTAGGCTCTCCTTCCATCCACTCCCCAGGTACAGCCTGGCCTCTGACCTGCTCCTCCTCCCGGCACCCTGCCTCCTCCAGCTTCTCCATTAACAGCTGGATGGCAACACGATTTTCCTCCTTCTGGGTGTGGAGGGCAGAAGTGTCCCCTTCCAGCTGAAGGATCCTGCAGCTGAGCTGTGACAATTCATCTTTGTATTTCTGAGTCTACAGCAAAAAGAGTTAAAACATATTTTTTTTAAAAAAATGCTTGTAAACAGCAGATCAATTCAGATCATTCCAGTTTCCCAACCGGGGCTGACTTTTTCTCCCTGTGGGCATCTGGCACCTCCTGGAGACATTTTAAGTAATCAAAGAAGCTGGGCAAGTGGGCAGAGGCTGTACTTGTACACAGAAGGCAGGAGATGATCTAACCTTAGCAGCCAGCAGAGCTGAGAACTAGAAACCCTGCTGTTCTGTAAGACAAGAGACAACCCAGGCCACCAGAGGTCATTATATACCACAGCCACCAAACTACCCTTCTGATGCCTTCTAGTCTTTATCATTCTTCTGGTCTGCAAGTCAAACAGGTAACATAGGACCAAACAGCATGGCACCCTGAGGAAGCAGCTAACAGATACAGAATAGGGACAGCCTGTGAGAGAACAGTCTCTTCAAAAAGCCAGTGTCACAGAGAAAAGCAGGTATTCTAGCTCAATTAGAGCTAATGAGTCACTGCAGAAGACCATGCTTACATATCTGTACCCAGCAGTGTCCCCTGGGTCTTTGTTTGCCATGTGACTGGACATGTGTCCAGTGAGGAAGCCACCCTGAGCTTCTATGAGTCTCCATGGGATCCATGGGAAGAAGTATCCACCTGACCCTCTTGGATGCTGACCTTTGGTACCTCTGCCTAGGACACTCCTCAGAACCTGGCCCCACAGAGAAGTGCCATGCCCACAGACCTGCACATTAGGAATGCTACTGATCACCTCAGCTATCCAGTCTTCTCAGCTACATGATGGTGATGATGGTGCTGGTCAAAGCACATCACCAGAGATGTGCCAGGCTCATTCTCTAACCCCTTCACTATGCAAACAAGACAAAGTGGCTGGCTTATGCCAAAAAAAAAAGGTCTGATAGTTACATGCAATATGCCAGTGTGTAACTTTTGGATCACTGAAGCATGTGAGTATGACCTGAGCTAGTACAGTTAAGTCTCTGGCATTACAGCAAGACTGCGTTTAGTAAAAGATGCACCTGTTGGGGACACACCTGCTGAAGTGTTTAAGAGCACAGTGTCATGATACGACTCAGAACATGCACACAGGAAACACAGATATAGCAACAATGAGAAACTGTGGCTACACAGAAAGTCCCCAAAACTCACCAGGGAATGGTGATGTGTGACAAAAGACAACCCCAAAGGCCACACTTGGTATAGTTGCACTTACATTACACTTTGAAATGACATTTCTGGAAGGGAGGGAAGATTGAGGTTGCCAGGTGGCAAAGCTGGCATGGCAGCTAAATGGTAACAGGGATTCCCCAATAGAATCACCAGTCACATGTCTTCCAAGAACATGGGCGTCTACTCAGTTGATACAATCATGCAGGATCCAATCCATAAGCAGCCAATGAGGACAGGTATGAAAACTGGGGGATCTAAATATGCTCTAAGAGTCTATCAATATTGCACTTTGGCTGACACTGTTAAGGGCTGAGGCATGTCCTCCCCAAAATTCAAATCTTGAGATCCTAACCATAGCACCCCAGAGAGTTGACTAGATTTGGAGAGAAGTGCTTTAAAGAATAACTGAGGTGATACTGGAGTCCTCGTGAGAGGAGGTGAGGACACAGATACTCACGGAGGGACTACCATGTGGAGACTGAAGGAGACTGGATGGCACTCATGACTGCTAACAGTTGGGAGAGCTGCCAACCTAGGGAGGGGCCTTCGGATCCTCGCCAGGGACATGAGGAAGAGTGATGGGGTCGGCTGCAACTGGAACTTGTAGGGAAAAAATTCTCTACTTTTCTTTCACTAGAGAGAAACCACTTTAAGACACTAAGAAAGGGAGGTGGCACCCTCATGCCAGTCAGTATCCAACCTGTGTGCCAAGATCTTCCAGGTCAAAGCAGGCCTGTTCCTTGTCTGTCTTCAAAACCTCAATTTCCTGCCTGTTAAAGAAGCAGATTAAAAACATCACATCAGAGCTTTGGCCTCAGCCCTGTCCCAGCTCCGACTCACTGACTTGCAGATGCCCATAGTAAAGGCTGGAGAACAGCACAGTGGACCACCACAAGGCTGTGCTAGGCTCTGCTCCCCTCCAAACACTGGCAGCCCCAGCCCTCAAGTGCCATGTGGGACATTTCTGCAGAGCCCCGAAGCCTGCACATCTGCTCACAGTCCCCCACTGTCCTGCCCCTCCTAAGCTCATTCTAGAGTATCAGCAGGCTGCAGGACACAGGTCTAGGGAACCATGAGGCCCACCTTACCTCTGTGCTTCATTTCTGCTCTCTGAAGTTTCTAGTTCCAGTTGAATCCTCCCCAGGTCATTTTTCAACACGAAGTTTTCTTCAGAAAGCCTCTGAAACTCAGCCCTGTGGTTAAGGTTGAAGAAGCCAGTTGAGAGCTGGAAGGGGTAAGCTGGACACAGCCTCACAGCCAGCTCACTGAAAACTGCAGGCTGCATGCCCTCTCAGGAGGAGACAAGCACAAGGGTCTTGTGTGTACACAAGCAAGCTCTGGTGTGTACTCCCTGAATGTCAGGCCCTTTGAACCACACCCACAACTTCTACACGCACTCAGCTCCTGGACTACGTAGACACCTAGAGCCTGTGAAGAGCCAGGTCACTTGGAGTGTATGCCATCTTCACAGAAGCCATACTCCAAGGGCCCCAAACCAAACAAAAAACTGCAAGCTGAACTGAAGCTGTGGGCAAGCAGTATGCCTCAGAGCTGGGCTGGCCCATAGCACAGTATCTGTGTCAGCACCACCATCAGCGGGGCAGAGAAGCTATACCATAGGCACCCACACAGCTGGGGCACAGAAAGAAGCCCGGGCCATCTCAGGTGAGTGGTGTCCCACTTCTCTGCAAAGGCAATACAGAAAAGCGCCCCCTGCTGAAGCTCTCAGGATTCCTTGCAGTTAACCTCAGGTGAACACACAGAGGTGAGCAGACACGTGACAAGGCCAGCAGGGATGACAGCAGAAACAACAAACGGACCCATAGTCAGATCCCCAGGAACTTCAGACACGAGAATTACCGGAAGTCAGGGTACTGAGGACAGTACTCTACACTGCACAGACACCTGCTTAAGAGGCAAAGGTGTGGAGAAACACCTGTAGACATCTGCAGGAAGTAAGAGCCCTTTGGGTACAATGCAGGTAGGCCTGGAGGGTGCTGGGCTTCTAGCCCATAAAAATGTCCGGGATTTGTCTTGTTTTTTGCTTTAAATATTTACGGAGAGACACATTTCAATCTATTTTATTTATAGTTTTTTTTTTTTTGAGACAGGGTTTCTTTGTGTGGCCCTGGCTGTCCTACAATTTAATTTATTTATTGGGTTTTTGTTGTTGTTGAGACATTTATTTATGACAAGGTTTCTCTGTGCAGCCCTGGCTATCCTGGAACTCACTCTGTAGAGGAGGCTGGCCTTGAACTCACAGAGATCTGCCTGTCTCTGCCTCCTGAGTGCTGGGATTAAAGGCGTGCACCACTACACCTGGCAAGCTTCAATTTTATTAAGAAAACCTTTTTTACTATCTAGGCTGGCACCCCCTCTCCTTCTTCTCTCCCATCTTTTCTCCTATAATTCTGCATAGAAGAATGTCAGCTAATAAAAGTGACAAATGGGGCTGGAGAGATGGCTCAGTGGCCTACTATGTGCCACTAGCCCAGACTCCTGAGAGGACCTATAGCCTGTCTATAGGAGCAGTGTGCTGAACTGAGGGCTGAGGGCCACTCACGTCTCCCCCTCCCTGACCATGAATTCACAGGGGCTGGGCTCTATTTTAAAGATTTATTTATTTATTATGTATACGGCATTCTGCCTGCATGTTGCCTGCATGCTTGAAGAGGGCACCAGATCTCATTACAGATGGTTGTGAGCCACCATGTGGTTGCTGGGAATTGAACTCAGGACCTGTGGAAGAGCAGCCAGTGCTCTTAACCTCTGAGCCATCTCTCCAGCCCTATTTTGGTGAATTCTTGGAAGATAGTGTTTCCTGCTGAAAGGAAGCCATGTCTGCTTTCTTAAGCTGTTTATATAGTGACATTTACATGTCTGCAATCCCACTTTAGTCACTCATTTTGGTGCTGGGTATAGAACACAGGGCCTCACACATGCCAGGTACATGCTGTGTCACTGTGCCATACCTAAACCCCACATTGTTCCCCAGAACGAAGCAACTGCACACTCTTCCCCAGTGAGCAGGAGTTCACCTTTTAGTGGAAATGGTTGTGTCATTCATATGTGACCACGCACAATCCTGGGACAAAATGTGCGCCTACTGTGTGTCACCAGCCTGGGCTTCCTGTAATGACCTGTAGTCTGTCTCTACAGGAGCAGACATCTCCTTGGTGTGCTAGCTGAGGGCTGGCGGTTGTAAAGAGAAGCATATATGGTTCACAATCATGTGCCTGCAAATGGCTCCTCTACGGCCAAAGGAGGAGCCAGAAGGCTCTGGAAGCCATGGCCTGTAGCTTAGGCAAGCCTTCCCAGGATCCTTGCATCTGTGACAGAATTGGTACCCATCCATATCTCAACTCCTGGCCATCTGGCCAACAGACCAAAACCTCAGCCTCCTTCCCACGGAGGATATTCCAATGACATCAGCTACAGAAATATTTACAGCCCTGCAGTAATGAGTTCCCCAAACCGGACAGTGCTCAGGCCAACCCAAAGCACTGCAGCCCAGGGGCCCGTTCCACAGAAAGCCCCATTGGCTGCTGCCTACTAACTAGCATAGCACCCTGTTGATTCACGTTCATCGAAGAGCCTGGCACAGAGGCATGCTGTACCCCAAACCCCTGCTTCTCTGAAACTCAGAGGTAAGAGGGTTCAGACAACTCACAACTTATGTGAAGCCTCCAAAGCATAGTCCTCGTGAGGTGAGATGTGGGGACACCAGAGCCAGCTGAGCTACCTCAGACAGGTCTGCTCTTCTTTTCTTGACCCACGTGCCGACACCCAGGGGTCAGGGGAGACAGGAGACAGGAGTGGGCTTGTGATTTCTGCACAAGTAATATTAATTACACGCACACTGGCGGTCAAGAGCTAGAAACTGGGGGGACTGGACAGTGGTCACTAGGGCCAAGTCTGAGGGGTTCATATGCATTTTATCACTAGCAGTGACAAACCTGTAATTCTC
Source organism: Peromyscus attwateri (assembly GCA_902168425.1). Taxonomy (NCBI): domain Eukaryota; kingdom Metazoa; phylum Chordata; class Mammalia; order Rodentia; family Cricetidae; genus Peromyscus; species Peromyscus attwateri. Next base: position 3,552 of record CABHPP010125935.1, on the reverse strand, counting down.
TCTGGAGTCCGCTTCTTTTTCAAGAGCCCGGACAACATCTTCCAGCTGCAGAAGTTTGGTCTTCACATCATTCATCTCATTCTCTGACATCACTGATGTCACTTTGGCCTCTGTCTCCCCAAGAATGGCAAGGTGCTTGAACTTGGCCTCTTGTGGATCTGGGAGCTCAGAGCAGGGCAGTGAGAGCCTCATTCTGGAAGCTTCTCCCCTGAACTGGAGCCAAGTCTCTTGGACACCCTCAGTATCCCCAGTTGGCCCCTCTGAAGCCTGTCCCTGAACCCCAACAGGAGCTGGCTTCCTGTCCAGAGCAGTTGGGCCCAACCATGGCTCCAACATCTGGGGCTGAGTGGGCAAGGGCAGCTTCTGGCCCTGGCCTGGTAAGGTCCTAGCAGGCGGCTCTGGCTCCTTTGGGACAGTTCCCTCCTCAGCACTGAGTGGACCTTGATGGTTGTCTCTGACACCCAGGCTCTCCGAGGACCTTCTGGACACCAGGGTAGGGGTTGGCCTTGGCATGGCAACTATATTACAAGGCTGGCCAGGAAGTTCACTCCCCTTAGCTCTCTCTTGGCCAGGCCATTCTTCTGCTGGCGCCCCTGTCCTTCCATCAGGGCTGACAGCTTGCTGGACTGGTGGCTGCGGCCCGCTGTCTGGACCCAGGGACATGGAGCTGGGTGTCCTCTCCTGCTGGTCACTCACCACAGCGATTCCATCCTTCAGGAGAGCACGCAGTGCATCTGCCTCCCGGGCAAGTCCTTCCACCTGTTCCCTGTAGGTTTGCTCCAGCTTCTCCTTCTCCAGCGTGAATGACCTGCAGATCCGAGCTTGCTCTTCACTCATCACAGCCTGCAGCTTCAACTGCTGCCTCCGACAGTGTGCCAGGACCTCCTGTTCCCTCTCCTCCCTCCACCCCTTCTCCAGGTCAAGCTGAGCAGCCAGGTCCTTTACCCGCTGCAGGTGTGTCTGCAGCAGCTGGTCCTTCTCACACTGATGCTGCAGGGACAGACTCTCACAGCAGGCGGCATGCTGGGCTTCCAGCCACGACAGCTTCTGGTTCAGCTCTTCTTCTGCCTCTCTCCTGCAGAAACACAGTCATACACTGTGGGTTCTGCCAGCTGAATCCCAGGCCCTTCCACTCATGGAAGAAAAAGCCACTTGAACTCCCGCTCTAAGTGCCTAGCTAACCTCCTCCCTCCTTTCTGTAGCCCTACTTTGTGTCAGGATGCCCTGTTCCTTCCCTGGAGTCCTTTGTGGAGTCCACAGCACAGAATCATTCACCATGTCTGACAGCTTAAAGATAATAGAGGTTACTATTCAAATTCCTGTCCTTGGGCACACTGCAAGTGCTTAATGAAGTTTGACTGGGGGCCTTGCACTGAGTGCTGCTGGGCAGCACTGGTTCCAGGTGTTAGTGAGAGAGGTAAAATTGACCCACACTCAAAATTCCCCTTGAAAACTCTATAAGTGGTTTGGCCTGGGGTCTCATGAGCCCAGAGAAAGTGGAGAGAATGTAGGAGTGAGGGAAGGGCTAGACAGAAATGCCCAGCTTGGTGAGCATGCGGTGCACCCTGGCAGGGGACATAAGTACAGTTGGACTAGCTGTGGCTCCACCTCCACGGAGAAGCTACCAGGTGCCCAGCTGAGCAGCTCCCCAGGAAGGAGGAGCCTGGCACATCCTGGATGCTGCAAGAAAGAGGGCTCCCATGCCCCTGCCTTCAGGCACCACACCAGGCCCCAAAGGAGCTTTGTTCCAGTCCCTTAACACAATCCTCATGTTGAAGAGGAGATGGCTTAAGGTTTGAGGAGAGCATGTGACCTGAAGATGGCTGCTTCCGCCCCTCAAGACTGCAACAGTCAGTTCCCTCAGGTCCCCAGTGGCCCTAGTGTCTCTGCTATCATCCCCAAGGGAGGGAGAGGAGGCTCTGATTCTCTCCCCTTCACATCCTGTTTTCTGGCTACTCTCAATTCCCTCCCACCAAGGAGAATGCCCACCCACTTCAACAGGAACTGACGCCATGACAGCCACTTGAGCTGTGGCTCTCACATGACAGGAATGCATCCCTTCAGTGTCAACATCTGGACCCAACCAGCCTCAGATAACATCCAAGTGAACCATCTGCTCAGTCTAGCCAGTGGGAGGTTCTGGCCCCCAACATGAGGGTGGCCGGGCCAGGAGGTAGGAAGGACCATTTTTTTGTGGGGTGACAACCTCCACTGGCTATGTGTCCCCAGTAACTAAGTACTGACTCTACCAAGTCCGCTTCAAGGAATAGAGGGCAGGTGACATTTCTCAGGTAACTGACACAATGAAACCCACCACATTCACAGTTTCCAAGTGACCCTTTCCTTCCTGGTACAAATATTTTAGCTTCTCAAAACTTTTCTCAACCCAAATTAACTGTCTATTTAGAGGGGCTTCTGGATTTTCCTTCCTCTACTGCTGTGGTGACTAATATTGGTTGTCAACTTTGCTACACTTGGAATCAACTAAAACCCAAGCAAATGGGTACATGTGTGAGGGACTGTCTTGGTTGGATCATTTGAAGTGAGAAGGCCTACCCAAAATCTGGGCCACACCTTCTGGTGGCAGCCCACACAAAAGGACATGGAAGAAGGAAGCTTTTGATTTTTGCCTGCTTGCCCTCACACTCATTGGCAAAGTCATCTACCTGTTACTGAAGCATTCCTTCACTGGTATTAGAACCTACTTCTTCAGGATTCCACCAGCTGAGACATCCAGCCTCATGAACTGAACTACCAGACGCTTAGCCTTTCTGTTGAGAGAAAGCCATTGTTGGACTAGCCAGACTGTGGCCTGTAAGCCACTCTAATAAATCCCCTTTTACTAACTCTGTGTGTGTGTGTGTGTGTGTGTGTGTGTGTGTGTGTGTGTGTGTGTGTGTTTTCCCTTCTATCAGTTCCTCCTTTGGAGAACTCTGACTAATGCACCTACTCTCTAATGTCCTCAGTATTTAGTGATGGGGAATACATTATCTTGCTACCACACAAGTGAGAAGGAGTAAAAGAACAGAGTCCAAACACCACACAGCAAATTGCCCCATGGCCCAAGGTGGATTGAAAGTGAAATCCTTCTATAGAAATGTGTTCTCTGGGCCTTTGTTGGAAGGAATCTTGCCTGTTATCAGGCTCTTCATCCTGACCAGTTTACATAAGCCTAGGGTTATGTTTTGGTTCTTGGTGAGCACCCTGAACAAAAACCCGTCCCAAACCTTATCTGCTGCAGCTGCTCCTGGTGTCGCAGGTGCATCTCCACCTCCAGCCGCTGGGCCAGAGTGCACAGTGCCTGGGCACAGCAGTGGGCCAGCCCGGCTGCTGCAGGCTCAGGGCTTCGGGCCGCATCCTGCAGCTGTTCCTTCAGGCCCAGGATGACCTCCTGAGACTTGGCATACAGGGCCTCTAGATCTGCCTTCTGGCCCTCCAGCACGCTGACCTCAAGCTGGAATGCCTGCTCCATCTCCTTCTTATCTTTCTCAAAGTTTCTCTTCATGACCTCAATTTCCTTCTCATAGTAATTTACCTAAAGAAAGATGAGCA